>JAUTBZ010133580.1:0-13772 GCA_032361785.1 Lepetodrilus galriftensis
CCTGACGCATGAGTGTGCCAGATTTCATGTAGTTGTAAGTGTCCTCGAAAATATCGCGGATCACTTGAGCGCGTTTAGCTTGATCGCCTTGTGTGGTGAGCTTTTCTTTTAAGGTTGGGAAGAGCTGTAAGTTGATAAAATCGGAGAGTTCATCACCCGTCATACCTTCTGAATCTGTTGCCCAGTTTCTCCAACGCAGGTGTTCTGGGATTGGAGATTGATAGGGTTTGTCATCATCGGCTAAAAATTCTAGCTCGGCTTCGCGGTCATCAAATATTTTAAGGAAGAACATCCAGACAAGCTGACTGATGCGCTGTGCATCTCCATCAACACCTACGTCTTTTCGCATAATGTCCTGAATGGACTTTATGATGCCTGAAACATTGCTCATACTGGTTTATTCCTTGGTTTTGTATTTTTCAAGGACTGTAGCAATGATTGGTTATTTATATAAGCACACCCCCCCTGTTTTTCGCACTTTTGTACGAGCTGTTTATTTCTCATGAGGCGCTATCTTGTCTAAATAATTCTTGTTCTAGGTTTTGTATGGCTTGATCGTAAGCGTCTTTACTGCCAAAAGCATTCTTAACAATTTCCATTGGTGCTCCCATTTCAGTGAATGGTTGTAATTGTAGGACTTTGTTACTTTCTAAAGTGCTTAAACCTTCATCCGCATACTTATCCAGCAGTGCTTCTAGTACGGCGCGGGCTTGATCACCATATTGGGTGAAGTAGTTGCGCTTTTTAACATTGTTGGCGCGTTCTTTTCGTGTGAGTGGTGGCTGGTCATAAGCAATATGACAGATTAGATCAAATACACCGTATTCTTTTCCTTTGCCCTTTTTATCAAGCTCTTCTGCTAAGTTATCGAAGATTACGCCGTGTTCTTCAAATAGATCAACAATGGCTTTCTTCTTTTTGGTTTCTCCCCAGTGTTTAAGGAAGTCATCAAGCGATTCAAATTCTGATTTTATTTGTTTACGGCTATAGTCGCGGTAGGACTCTGTAATCAAGTCACCATCTGCACCGATATACTCCACACGCTCGGAGATAATTTTTACTTTAACGCCTTTGACGAAAACCTTAGTAATGCCTGATTCTTCGTCGTCCTCTTCATCGTCATCATCTGGGTTTTCTGGATCGGGTGGAATGGGGTCATCATCGTCACCTTGCGGTTCATAGATTGAAACGGGTTCACCGTCAAAATCAGGATCACGGAAAAGCTCGGTGGCTTTTTTGAAATCCATGATGGTGAAGTAGTATTTATTGTGCTCTTCGTCTATGCGCGTACCACGCCCGATAATCTGCTTGAAACTTGTCATTGAACTAATGTTTTTATCTAACACGATGACTTTACAGGTTTTAGCATCAACTCCTGTGCTTAATAATTCTGAGGTGGTGGCAATGACAGGGAATTTGGATTCTGGGTCAATAAAATTATCTAGCTCTGCTTTACCTTCTACGCTATCACCTGTAATTCGCATCACGTATTTGGGATTATCAGTGGCTATTTTACCAGCGGCATTGACGATAGCTTGACGCATTCGCTCGGCATGATTTATGTCTTCGCAGAAAATAATGGTTTTTGAGTATGGGTCAGTTGCATTGAGCAACTTCATCACACGTTTGGCGACTAACTTGGTGCGCTGATTTAACACCAGTATGCGATCCATGTCTGCTTGGTTATAGGTGCGGTTTTCTATTTCATTACCCAAATCATCTTTCATGCCTACGGGTGGAGTCCAGCCTAAAATATCCTTATCAATATCTATGCGTACTACTTTGTAAGGGGCAAGAAAACCGTCATCAATGCCTTGTTTTAAGCTATAGGTGTAAACAGCCTCACCAAAGTAATCTATGCTGGAAACGTATTTTGTTTCTTTGGGTGTGGCGGTTAAGCCTAAGTGAATAGCACTTGAGTAATAGTCTAGAATTTCACGCCATGCAGAATCCTCAGAAGCACTGCCACGATGACACTCGTCTATAACAACCAAATCAAAGAAATCAGGTGATACATTCTTGAAGATTTTGTCTTCTTCATCTGTGCCTGTCATGGCTTGGTAAAGTCCTAGATGAATCTCATAAGATGGGTCAATTTTGCGATTTTTAATTTTGGTCATGACTGAGCCAAAAGGCTTGAAGTCATTAACTAATGTTTGGTCGGCGAGGATATTTCTATCAACCAAAAATAGAATACGTTTTACTTTTTTGGCTTTCCATAAACGCCAGATAATCTGAAAGGTGGTGTAAGTTTTACCAGTACCTGTTGCCATAACCAGCAAGATACGCTTTTGATTATTAGCGACGGCTTCGATGGTACGACTAATCGCCTCTGTTTGATAATAGCGTGGCTCTTTGCCTGAGTTGTCGGTGTAATACGGCTGTGTTACTAGCTCTTCATCCTTATCTTCTATTCCACGGTAGGTTTTGTAGCGTTGCCATAATTTATTAGGTGGAGGGAAGTTTTCAAGCGGAAACTCAACTTCTATATCGTCACCATCGGCTGGTACTTTATTGTGTGAGGCAAAGGCATCACCGTTGGAACTAAAAGCACTGGGAACTTCAAGAATTTCGGCATAGCCTAAAGCCTGTTGCATTCCGTGGCTTACGGTTTTGTTATTTTCTTTAGCTTCAACAATCGCTACAGGGACACCTACTTTCCAGTAAAGAACATAGTCTGCAAACTTTTTCTTTTTCTTATTGCGAGAGGACATATTGCCCCGCACGATAACGGGGCCTGGGGTGAGTGTAACCTCACGTCGAATCTGCGTTAGCTGATCCCAGCCAGCGTTTTTAATGAACGGGGTAATGAATAGATCACAGATGTCTATTTCGCTGAGTTCTTTTTTCTCTTTGCTGTCCATTGAGGTAGTTTACTAAGCTCTGAGGAGTTTTGATAGTTTATGAGGGGTATTTATTGATGTTATGAATTGATAAGCCAACCAATAAACAGGGGGGGAACAGAGGATTTATGATAACTACCTCTACCTTCATCAACTTCTATCCGATAAATGGTCTATATCCTCCTCTTCCTCCGACACAACTTGTCGCGCTCCTATGGATAATACTTCTTGAGCTACCCCACCCTCAATCCCCTTTATCTATTGGAGTCACAAATGGACAATACTTCTTTTAAAGATTTCACAGGATTTGTTGTTAACTTTCCTGACAAAGAAGCAACACCGTTAGTTAAATTATGGACATTACGCTTACTTATTAAGTTAGGAGCACAGCAGTTTTTTATTAATAAGAACTCTATTGAAACAGAAATTATTGCAGTATTTCTTGGCTTGGAGAATTGTTTAGATGATTCAAACAAGTTCTCTTATCAAGCAGTTAAAAAAAACATACAAAAACAATATGAAGAGGCTGAGAGAATAGCATTCTCGACTACAGTGCCTAAACGCTTGAAGCAAAACATTAACAAGTTATCAAAGCTAATAGAATTATCTGAAACAGACTGCCGTATTTTAGAGTTTTCAGTTTTACTTAGTAACGAGGCAGTGCTTGATGAAGCTACAGACTTACTAGGTCGAAATATTTTAGCCTCAAAACTTTTTAAAATTCTATCTGCGTTACTTAATCTGCCAGAGACAGAAATTAGAAAATCATTAGACTCCAAAAGTGTTTTACAAAATTCTGGTTTATTGACAATAACTCACAAAGGAGCAGATAGATTGTCAAATAAGTTAGGGCTACTATCCTTCAGCTTCGGTGACAATATATATTCTCTCAGTGTTTCCCCCATGAAACTCTTGAATACTGCCCTTTTTAAAAGTTCTAAACCTGAATTAAAGTTAAGTGATTTTCATCATATAGACAAGGAATTAACTGTACTGAAACCCTTTTTAAATACTGCCATGTTAAAAAAGCGAAAAGGTGTAAACTTTTTTATTCATGGTAAACCTGGAACAGGAAAAACCCAGCTTGTTAAAGTAATTGCCAAGCAGTTAGGTTATGAATTATTTGAGATTGCGACTGAAGATGAACACGGCGAACCCATTTCTGGTATTTCTCGTATAAGGGCTTACCAAATGGCGCAAAGCCTTCTTAAAAATCGTAAAGCAATTGTTTTGTTCGATGAGGTTGAGGATATTTTTGATGATGGTGGCTTTTTTGAACCAAGCACTGCGCAAAAACATAAGGCATGGATGAACCGCACGTTGGAAAACAATACCATCCCTTGTTTTTGGCTTTCAAATTCGCATCAAAACCTAGATGCTGCATTTATAAGACGTTACGATATGGTATTTGAATTATCTGTACCACCGAAAAAGCAACGTCAAAAAATAATCAAACAAAGCTGCTCCAGCTTTCTACCCATCCAAGTTATTAATCAAATTGCAGAATCAGACATGTTATCACCAGCTGTTGTTAATAAAGCTGCCTCTGTAGTGAAATTTATTCAAAATGATCTTAGTAAAGAACAAACAACTGAAGCGTTTAAACTACTCATTAATAATACGTTAGAAACACAAGGTCACAAGCCTATAAAAACCAACGACCCTAATTGTTTACCAAGAAATTATGACCCTCGCTGTATTAATGCAGATACCAATATTAATGAATTAGCTGATGGATTAAAACAAACCAAATCAGGTCGTTTATGTATTTATGGCCCACCAGGCACAGGAAAAACAGCCTATGGTCGCTGGCTTGCAGAACAACTGGATATGCCTTTACTGGTTAAGCGTGGATCTGACATTCATTCCATGTGGGTTGGTGGTACAGAAAAAAATATTGCTAATGCATTTAAAGAAGCAGAAAGAGATGGTGCTTTATTGCTAATTGATGAAGTAGAAGGCTTTTTACAAGATAGAAGAAATGCAAAAGCCAGTTGGGAGACAACTGCTGTTAATGAAATGCTCACTCAAATGGAATCGTTTTCTGGTGTATTTATGGCATCCACCAATCTTATTAATACACTTGATCAAGCCGCTCTCAGACGTTTTGATTTAAAGCTCAAGTTTGACTTTCTTTTGCCAGAACAATCATGGAACTTACTTAAAAGTTATTGCACTGACTTGAAACTGCCTTCACCTAGTACAAAAACTAAACAGGCTTTATTTCAATTACGAAATATCACTCCTGGTGACTTTGCTATCCTGATGCGTCGTAATAGGTTTAGTCCTATTAAAACTACTGATGAAATTGTATCTATCTTAAAGGATGAAGTAGAACTAAAAGAACAAAACCAATCCTCTAAGATTGGGTTTATTTAGTCTAGCTAAACTGCCTGTTTCATTAGTTTAATGCTACTCAGCACAACTATTAGACAAGCGGTACTCTCGCCAAACCTTATGCGACACATTTTGTCGTGATCCTATGGATAATACCCCTATTAAATACATATACACTCTATCTGATTAATCTGAAGGCCACCTTTTAACGCGTTAAAATAACAGGAATAATTAAAATGTATAAAGTTAAATATAAAACACACAACACCTCACAAGCATGGTCAAGCCACGGTTCGTTCAATAGTGAGCAGTCAGCTTTGAGTAATGTATCACGAATTTTTGGCCATTACTTAATGATGCAGGGCTTTAATTCTTATGGTCATGTTATTGGTCTAGCTTAAAGGAGGTTTAAAATGAATAAAGTAAGAAATCTTTCAAAATCAAAGCTCCTAGCATACAGGCAGTGTGAGAAACGACTCTGGCTTGAAGTAAAGCACCCCGAATTACTAGAAGATTCTTCCATTACAAAAGTAGCTTATCAAGTGGGCAATCATGTGGGTGAGCTTGCGCAAGAGATTTATGATCCAGAAAACAATGGAACCTTAATTAACCCCCAAGAAGAAGGATTCAAGTCGGCTTTTGCACGTACTGCAAAATTAGTTAAAACACGTAAACCCATTTTTGAAGCCACTTTTTCAGCTAAAGGCGCACTGGCACTTGCCGATATTATGTTGCCTGCGAATAAACGAGGTCAAATTAAATGGGACATGATAGAAGTTAAATCCTCTACTAAAGTTAAAAGCTATCACCGTGATGATGTGGCAATACAAGCTTATATCGCCAAACACTCAGGCGTTAATCTTAAGACTATAAAACTGGCTTGTATTGATAATACCTTTGTCTACAAAGGTAAAGGTGACTACAAAGGTTTGCTTAAAGAAGAAGATTTAAGCACAGAAGCGTTTAGTCGTGAGGACGAAGTGGAAGATTGGATTGATCAAGCACATAAAGTGATCAAAAAACATAAAGAGCCTACGATGGATACAGGTTCTCACTGTGATCAACCCTATACCTGTGGATTTTATGATTACTGCTCTAAGAATGAAATACGGGCAGAATTTCCTATTCACTGGTTGCCTCGAATCCAAGCCAAAAAGCTAAAGTCCAAGATAGTAGATAGTGAAATCATTGAAATTTGTGATATTCCCGATGAGCTTCTAAACCAGCTACAAAAGCGGGTTAAAGACTATACGCTTTCTGGAAAAACCTATTTTGATAAACAGGGCGCAAAAAGTGATCTTGCAAACTATAAGCAACCCGTTTATTTTCTTGATTTTGAAAGCATTCAATTTGCTGTACCGATCTGGAAAAGCACACGACCTTATCAACAATTAATCTTTCAATACAGCCTGCATAAACTAGATAGAAATAACAAACTCATACATAAAGAGTTTCTGGATATTAGTGGAAAAGATCCTTCTTTAGCAATTGCTAGGTCATTGGTTAAAGATTGTGGAAAAATTGGCCCTGTCTTTGTCTATTTTCAAGGTTTTGAGAAAACACGCATCAAAGAATTAGCGCAACGATTCCCTAAGTTACGAAATCAGCTATTGGCGATTAATGAAAGGATTGTTGATCTTTTGCCTATTGCACGTAACCGTTATTACAACCCTGGCCAGCATGGCAGTTGGAGCCTTAAAAAGGTATTGCCAGCTATTGCTCCTGATCTTAAATATGATGATTTAGAAGGTGTACAAGACGGAGGCATGGCGATGGATGCCTACCTAGAATCAATTGACGAGAAAACAACGCCCGAGCGAAAGGCACAAATTAATCAACAGTTGCTCAAATACTGTGAATTAGATACATATGGACTTGTTAGAATGTGGCAATTCTTTACTGGAAATAAAGTGGTTAAATGAGTACGCGACCAAAAACAGCCGAAACTGTGTTTTTAGCCATAGAGCTGCTTAGAAGAATTCCGAGAAATCACAAAGTTACGGCTAATGAACTGCATCAACAGCTACGGAATATTGGTATTGAAAGAGATATTCGTAGCATTCAACGTCAGCTTGAGACATTAAGTGAGCATTTTGATATAGAACGCGATGATCGTAATAAACCTTATGGGTATCGTTGGAAAGAACAATCAAACGGCTTATCACTTCCTATCTTAAGTAATCAAGAAGCATTATTACTTGCGTTGGCAGAAGATCAATTAAGCAAGTTTTTACCTGCAAGCTTGATTAATTCCATGGATGGATTTTTTCAGCAAGCTAGATACAACCTTGGAAGTAATCAAGAAAGACAATTAGAACGTGAGTGGTTATCAAAAGTACGAGTTGTAAGCACCACACAACCCTTGCTGCCACCTAAAATACGTGAAGGGGTATTTGAAGAAATCAGCAATGCTCTATACGCAAACCAGTGGTTGAAAGTCACATACGAAAACAGGCTTGAAGAATTAAAAGAAAATAAAAAAATCATGCCACTAGGATTAGCCCAACAAGGCCCAAGGCTTTTTCTAGTATGTCGCTTTAAAGGCTACGAAAATGAACGAACCCTAGCAATTCACCGTATTCACACCGCTAAAGCAAGCACTACTACGTTTGAAAGACCAAAAGACTTTGATTTGGAAGAATACGACAATAATGGTCAATTTGGTTTTGGTGATGGCAAAAAGATAAAGCTATCGTTCAAAATCAGCCACGGCGCAGGCTCACATCTTAAAGAAACCCCCCTATCCTCTGACCAAACGATTGAAGAGATTGATGATGATTGGTTGCATGTTACTGCAACCGTTGTTGATACAGCTCAATTAGATTGGTGGCTGAGGGGATTTGGGGATGGGGTTGATGAAATCCAGAAGAAATAAGTAAAAAAATATATATTTGGAGACATATAAAATATGAAAAATATAAATGAAAAACAGTCTTACTTAACCAAGGTAGATGACTTTATTAATTACTTAATTCAACTTGTGAATGGGGAACACGAGTTAAACCACAATTATTATGATCGATCACAAAAGAAAGAAATAGACTTCTTTAAATTTGATGATGCACTTAATAAATATTATTGGGCAAAGGAAAACTATGATTTTAATGCTTCAATACTAAAGAAGATACAAAAACTATTCACTCTAGCAAAAACTAATGATGAGTTTAAAAGTGCTTGTGATAACTGCTTGCTTTGGGGAGCAGGATATAAGCGTACTAGCCTTTATACTCATAATATGAAACGAATTAATAACTTTCCTAATGCTAAAGAAAATATACTGGATGCATCAAAAATACTAACCTCTGACACTCCAGACTTTACCGAGTTTGGAGGAAAGTATTGGATGAACGCTGGTTTTACTAAAATTTATTCTTTAATAAATGAAAACTTTATAATTTATGATGGACGAGTGGGTGCAGCGCTTGGTTATATCGTAACTCTCTATGGGCAACAATTCCCCCCTAAAACATTAACAAAACTACCTAAAGAACTTTGTTTTCCTTATGGGGTAGCCAGTGAAAGTAAAAATACCAAAAATCCTAAGTGGAGAAACCCATCAATCTCCAATTCAATCTATCAATTCCCTAAGCTTAGTTCTCCCAAAAATCATGCTCTATGGAATATCCGTGCCAATTGGATACTAGAAAAAGTAGTAAGTAAGTTAAGGCTATCAAATCCAAATTCTATTTTTTGTACTAATGATGGGATCAGAAAGTTAGAAGCCGCGTTATTTATGATTGGATATGATTTTCCTAAATTGAATAATAGTAACAATTCTGAAAGATTAGTACCCCCTATAAAAACACCACGCAAGCTTTCTAAAAAAGAAAGAACTTTAGAAATTTATAAAATACATAAGGAAAAAACAAGAGCACAAATTATTGAGTTGCTGATAAAAGAGATTAAGCTAACAAAGGCTGGAGCGAGTACTTACTACCAAAACTGTAAATCAACTTGGACATACAATGAATGATTTCAATACAAAAGAGTATAAAGAACTGCTTCAAAAGTATAATAATCTCCCTGAAGTTTTTAAGGGAGAAAGTATTTTTAATATTGCGGGGTTCCCTCATTATGAAAATGTTTGTAGCAATATTTTAGCCTTCTATTTAAACCCTAAAAATGAGCATGGTCTTGGTGATTTGTTTTTATCATCACTCATTAGTACTTTTAATAAAAATCGAAATAAAGAAAACAATGTTGAACATTTTAGAAATGTGCAAGTTGATCGTGAAGTAACAACACTGAAAAAAGGAAGGATTGATCTGGTAATTGAAACAGATAACAAAATCATTGGTATTGAAAATAAAATATACCATCATTTAGCCAACGACCTTGATGACTACAATCAATCACTTAAAAAAATTGCTACAGAAAAACAGAAAACCGAAGTAATTCGAATTATTCTCAGTATTCGAAAAGAGAGAGAAAGTCATGATTTTATTTGTATTACATACGATGAATACTGGAAAATCATAAAAGAAAATATTGGTTTAAAGCTTACAACTTCTTCACAAAAATGGCTTCTTTACGCTATAGATTTTATGGACTCAATTAGCAGAATATCTGGAGGTAGTATGGAAATCACAGAAAATGAAAAATTCATAATAGATAATGAAGATACAATAGAAGCCCTACTAACAAGTAGAAATAATTTTTTATCTAAATTGCATAAAAAGATTAAAGATTTATCATCTCTAATTGACATACCAGTAGAATATGAAAAGCAATGGATCTATCAAAAAACATGTCTTGTACATGATTTTAACCTTGCGGAAAATAAAATTGCTTTAGACTTACACTGCGAGCCTAAAGGTTGGAGATTAGAGTTATTTTGTCGCAACTACGAGTCTGAGGAATTTTTAAAGAAAATAATTACAAAAATTGAGTCTCAAAACAATCTTGATAACATTCCTTATAAAGATTCACGCTATATTCTTGCCAACTATAGTTTACAAACTAATATTTCAGAAATAAAAAATGAGCTAGAAAAGTGGATGAAATTACTTTAAATACTTCAAAGTGTGATTATATAAACACTTAGCACTATTTATACTAAGCCATCATAAAATCATCAAGGTTCTCTATTGATTGAATCAGCTTTGCTTCTTTTACCCCATAAGTCTTAGCTAAATCTAAACTTGCTTCAAGTACTCTATGATTATTTTGAATATCAAATACCGCCTTGGTCAATTCTCCTAGTTTTTCGAATTATGCAAGAATTTGAGAAACTAACTTTTGGTATCTCTTATCAAGCTGCTGGAGGTACTCATTCATTTCCTTACGAATCATACGTGCCGTTTTTTTATTATTATCGCCAAGGAAGTTTGTCAGCATTGAACCTGCAATTGATCCTATAACAGCTCCTAAAACAGGTATTGGAATTGCTGCTTGCCCAACAGCTGTTGCCATACCTACAATTGCAGCTTCAGAACATATAATCATACTCAGTTCAGTAAATTCAGCTTGTGATATTTCTCCTGCATTTAAATCACTGATTAAAGATCCTATGCCTTTAGTAGCACTTACAAATGCACCAGCTAATGGGGCTGATAAAGAGGCATAGTTTGTTAAGCCATATATTAATCCACCAAATAATTCAGACAAGATGTCCTGAGCTGGGTAGCAGAACAGAGGTTTATACAGATTTAGTAATTTAGTTAAATTTCCTAACATAATAAGAGCTAAAAATTATTATGAATAGAGCACATTATTATTTTGATTAGAACTACAGTAACAAGCCAAAGTTCTTTAAACTGCCTTTCAATGGATATGACAGATATATACAACTTTATAGTATTTCAAATTCATAAAAATAACTAATTGTGTATTTTTATTGATCAAAGGTTTTTAATCTGACTTTCTAGCCAATAAGTTAAACGGTTAATTTTAAAAGGTTTTGGAATATTGCCAGCTTTGACATTCTGCCATATCCATGTGTGGGACTTATCAAAGATTTTTCGCAAATCTTTCGATGTTAATAGTTGATCTTCTGCCTTTACCTCATCCCCAGCTTTCATTGATAACCAACAAAAGAATAAGTTACTATCAAAAAATAATGAACGCCCTATTTTAGATACTGGAGGAAATCCATCATCCATTTTTGATAGTCGGGTAATGGTAATAGGGGAAACTTTGAGAATAGATGATACATTTTTTAATGTTAGTTTTTCCGTATTCATTTTATGTCCATGTAATTTAAAATAACAACACGAATTCTATTTCTTATTTGTACTTTTTTCCTTGCATTGCAAAATAGATTTTAAATAAGTTTTGTTTTGCAAAACACTTAACTTTTTTGCTTATTAGATAATGCGAAAACATCATCAATCTTGCGCTTGTTTAAATTA
Organism: Lepetodrilus galriftensis; assembly: GCA_032361785.1. NCBI lineage: Eukaryota > Metazoa > Mollusca > Gastropoda > Lepetellida > Lepetodrilidae > Lepetodrilus > Lepetodrilus galriftensis. Next base: position 11,531 of record JAUTBZ010133580.1, read on the forward strand.
CTGACTTCAGAGATTTTTTTACTAAAAAAGTCTTGAGTAAGACACCCTTTTATTTCTTTAGCAATTTTAAGAGTGGCCGATAGGATTTGCATTGTAACTCTATATTCTTTTTCAAAGTCTATAGATTTTGCCATTAATATACTAAGCTTTGCGCATTCTTTAATTTCTTTAGGGAAAGGTATTTCGGCTCTATCCAACCAGTCTACAAACTCATAAATTGTTAGCCTGCTTTTTCCAACAAAAGTTGATTCCATTAAGAAATGTAGCTCATTTATGGACATTTTTAAATTAGACTGTAGATCTAACAGTTCTTTTTTTCTTTCTTTACTCTTTTGTTGAGCATCTAAAATATTTTGATCAATAAAAGGTTTAATTTTGTCTTTGAATTTAACAAGATAACTTTGATAACTTATTCTGGCATCGTCATCAAAACCAAAATAATATGGTTCTGGATCAGGTACATTAGGAGTATTATTACAGGACAGTTCATCTTCAATCTGAAGCTTAGATGAAAAGTAATTTTGACGTCTAGGATCTATCCCTAATGCTAGTGCGGCTAATTCTTCCAAAGAAACATCAGGCATTCTCATCCAAAGCTCCCAGTCTGGTTTAAGTTCTTCTGGGATCAAACTCGGTTCATAGAATCTCACAACTACAACTCCTATATGATTTTTTTTAATAAAATTAAAAGCCTGCAGTTAAAGAATTAAAATTTCAGAAACTACCCTAGACTTTAAAACGCTTCTAATAGACATTCGTCTTTTGATACTAAATTACACCCAACCTTAGTTTATCCAAATAATCTGCCCATTCTTGAAGCATAACCGTTCTTTCTTCTAAATAATCGGCATGGTTGTATGAGGCTCTTATTTCGTTGCTATCTTTGTGCGATAGTTGAGCTTCAATAACTTCACTACGATAGCCCATAGTGTTTAGAAAAGTTGATGCTACTGCTCTGAAACCATGCGCTGTAATAGTGTCATTATCAAAGCCCATATTCCTTAATGCGGTTCTAATGGCGTTGTTACTCATTGGGCGCGATCTTCCACGTTGCGACGGAAATACATACGTAGCGTTATTACCGCCAGTATGTTGATAAGTCTCTCTTAAAATATCTACAGCTTGCAAACTTAAAGGCACGGTATGTGCATCTTCTGGTCTATTGGCTTTTTTGATATGTGTTGGTAGCTTTCGTCGCTTTGCAGGAATAGTCCAAAGTGCATTATCCAGATCAAACTCTACCCATTCAGCATTACCAAGTTCACTAGGGCGCACCATTACCATCGGTATGAGTTTTAAAGCTTGTCTAACTACAATAGAGCCTTGATAACCATCAATAGCCCTTAGCAGTATTGCCAATTCTTTCGGGGCAGTTATTGCTGCGTAATGCTTCTTTACTCGTTTGGGTAAAATTAATTTAAGGTTAATATCTTTGGCTGGGTTTCTTGTGGCTTTACCATGCACCACCGCAAAATCAAAAACCTGCTGTATAAAACCTTTCACACGTTTAGCAGCATCAACTGCACCACGGTCTGATACGCGCATAATAATAGGGATAATTTCAGGGGCTTCTATTGCCTTTGCTTCTCGTTTACCCAGATAGGGAAATACATCACGCTCTAAATAGCTTTTAATTCTATTGTAGTTAGAAGCTGACCAATTCGGCTGTTGTTGTTCTAGCCAGATTTCTGCAATCGCTTCAAAGTTATTTTCTTTAAGAGCTTTTTTTTCTGTTTGTTTTTTCTGTGAAGGGTCTATTCCCTCTGATACCAGCTTTTTAGCTCTGTCTCTGCTGGTACGGGCATCTGATAAGCTCGTATCTGGATACTCGCCAATTGTAAATGTTTTTTGTTTTCCGCGAATACGGTAATTATAACGCCAAACCTTTGAGCCAGTAGTAAGAATCTCACAAAACAAGCCCCCACCATCACGCAAGCGGTAAAGTTTATATTCTGGCTTTGCATTCCTTACTGTAGGGTCTGAAAGCTTATGTGTAGCGTATTTCTTCACAAATGCTGGTATGAGATTTCCGTATATTTAGGCTATACCAGCAAATATACCAGCATTTGAGATTGATACCAGCAAATTTAGATAAATAAAAAGGCATCAACTATTCCCGTTAAGCCCCGTTATTATTGGTTTTTAAGGTAATACTTGATGCCTTGTTATTTGTGTATGGTGGGCCTGGAAGGACTCGAACCTTCGACCAATAGATTATGAGTCTACTGCTCTAACCAACTGA
>JAUTBZ010133591.1:0-13768 GCA_032361785.1 Lepetodrilus galriftensis
CGAAGATAGACATTCCAAAGTTCTCTTGTAAAAACGAAGGCATAGGACAGGGCATATAGCCGCAGTACGCCAGAATACTGCACAGTTTCTGGGCTGAAAATATAATAGAGCCAAAATTCAGCGGGAATAGCGATTAGCAGGATTAGGCTGCCAGTAACGACCCCAAACAGCCAGAATTGCTGTACCAGATAGTGTTTCAGTGCTCTGATGCCGCCTTCCTTATACTTGACAGCGGCAAATTTTGGGACAAAATTTTCCATCGCCATCATGATAAAATGGGTCACACCAAGAAGGATTTGACCAAAGCGTAGACCGCCAACAGCTTGGTCGCCAATCATGATCTTCATAATGATCCAGATAAAGGTATCTTGCCCCATGGAAACAATGGTCATCAGGATATACCAACTGCCAATGGGCCAGTGCCGCCTTATCACCTGAACCATGAGTTTCTTGGTGCGCCTTGCCTGCATCATTTCCCTAATAAAGGGGAAGATGGAGATAAAGGCGGAAAGCGCGATCATGTAAAGGACATCTGAGGATTGCGGTTGGCTTACTGTCAAATAGAGTACAAGCAACCCAATAAAATAGGTGCCAAAACGCAAGCTGTCTATCAGCAAGGCATGTCCAGCCTGATGTCTGGCAAAAAACACCTTACGGATCGTCTGGTTGATGTTCATACCAATCACAGCCAGAAAAGAGGATAGAGCGATATGTCCTGAGAGTACATCACCACTGAGCATAAAGATAACGGCTAGGGTTGAGACAACAACAAGGCCATAAAACAGAGCCAGAATAATGCCCCAAGAGATGATAGCAGAATAATAGTTTTCACTGCGTTTATTGGCCTTGCCGACCACAGTCATCATAGGGATGGAGAGCAGGGATTCCTGGTAGGGAGAAGCCAGAGTCACCAGCATCAAAATTAGGATGAATTGCCCAAAACCGTCCAGGCCAAGCAGATGAAAAGCGACAATGCCAATCAAAAAATTCGCGCCGCTTACCATAAACTGATCAGCAAAAGTTATCAGCATATGCCGATTTTTTTCAGCCAATGCGCGTAGGGTCGCAACCCAGCCTATTATTTCAAATTTTTGAAACATGAAAAGAATCTTTTGGTCGTTGTAGCTTTTTCAGTTTTGTCTACTGGAAGTGATATATAATCATATAATTTTAACAAGTCAAAACAACGATTAACATACTTATAGTTGTGACTGTTAACTATACTCAACTATTAGTGCATGTTAATTAAGTTTAATATGTATTATAAACCTAAATTTAACAATGAAATATTTTAAGACATCCTAAAATAATAAGTTTATTATTAATCTTTTTAGAGATCTAAATATAATAATTAATTTATGAAGTATTGTTATAAGTATTTTTGGTTCAGCATGTTTTAAAGTCTGCTGACCCCATTTATTTTTTGTAATTTATTTGAGTAATGAGTATATAACCTGTGAAAAATAACGTATCTATTCTAAACATTCCTGTATTGAACAAAAATATGGTGGATGCTGTATCAATTATTTCGCGATGGATTAAGAATAAAGAGGGGCGTTACATCTGCGCTGCTGATGTCCACAGTATTATGCGGGCACAGCACGATACTGCGCATCTGGATGCCCTCCAACAGGCTGATATGGTCACCCCAGACGGGAGACCCCTTGTTTGGGTTGGCAAACTGCGCGGTGAAAAGGAAATGGACCGAGTTTGCGGCCCTGACCTGCTGCCAGAACTCTGCAAAAAATCTGTCAAACAGGGCTGGAAGCATTATTTCTATGGCGGGGCTGAAGGTGTTGCAGAAAGCCTGGCACAAAAATTACAGAAAACATATCCAGATATAGAAATTGTGGGTTGGGATTGCCCTCCTTTTCGGGAATTGAGCAAAGATGAGAAGCAGGACGCGCTTGCAAAGATACGCAATTCTGGAGCAGATATTGTTTGGGTTGGTCTTGGCTGTCCGAAACAGGAAATATGGATGCATGACAACATCAAGGCACTGGATAACCAGCTACTGATTGGTATTGGGGCTGCATTTGATTTTCATACAGGGCGTATCAAGCGTGCTCCCAAATGGATGCAAAACTATGGTCTTGAATGGGCACACCGCCTGGGGTCTGAACCAAAACGTCTCTGGAAGCGTTATATGATTATGGCACCTCAATTTATCTATAAAAGTCTGATGGAAACAATTTTTATCCAGCGTAAGCATTAACAGGCTGAATAACCAGCCACCTGTCAGAAACAGGTTTTCTGCCCTGAGCAAATTGCAAGCAATTTCGGTCAGGCGACCTTGCTCTAACCCGCTTGATGGCGCATATCTTAACCCGCATATCAATTCGATTTGCTCACACTATGCACTCATCCATAGGTTTGTAAAAAATGGCCAAAACAAAATTTCTTTTTCTGGCGCAACTTCCGCCGCCAGTTCATGGTGTTTCCATGATGTCAAAGCAGGTCTACGACATGATTGGTACGCTGGGTTCTTATGAAATTGACTATCTTTGGTCTGGCAGTGCCAAAAACCTAAATGATATTGATAAAAAAAGCATAGGTAAGATTTTTGGGTTTGCCAGTCTGGTTATGAGCCTGGTTTTTCGTTTTATCTCTGGTAAACGCTATGACACAGCCTATCTGACCTTTGCACCTTGGACACATGCTGCCATCCGCGATGGCTTGCTGGCTTGGCTGGCTGGTCTCAGTTCAAACCGAGTTCTGCTCCATCTTCATGGAGAAGGTCTCTCGCAGGTCATTGGTCAAAAAGGCATCTGGAACAAACTGATTTATCGGTTGATAGAAAGGTCAGAGCTGCTTGCCATCACCAGTTCATCGGCAGATTTGGCACGACAGTCGGGGCTGTTTTCTAAAGTGCATCTGCTACCAAATTTTGTTGCGGATCCAGCAAAAACTCCTGTGTCCAAAAAGTCAGAGATTAATAGCGGGGAAGGAGGGCGTCCCCTCGACATCCTGTTTTTAGGAAATCTTGATCCCCGAAAGGGGGTGTTGCAGTTTTTGGATTTTATCCAGGCTCTTGACAAGGAAGGTCTTGCTGTCAAAGCCAAGATTGTTGGAGCCGCCACGAAGTTTTTGACTATTGATGAGGTTAAGAAGCAGGGTGACAAACGAAATATAGGAGATTTACTTTCTGTCCTTGGACCAAGATATGGCCAGGACAAGACTGACTTTCTCAGCCAGGGGGATATTTTTCTCTATCCCAGCAGACACGACTATGCGCCGCTAGTTCTCATTGAGGCGATGTCCGCAGGCTTGGTGCCTATCACCTATGATACGGGAGGTATTGCCGAAATCGCAGGAGACTATTTCCAAGATCATGTCATCTCCCCCAGTGAACCGCAGTCACAGCAGAACAACATTGTTATTGGGCTGATCAAAAAATATTATGCAGATTCCAAAGCCCTGGAACAGGACAAGGCAAAGGCACGGCTACGCTATGAACAAAAATATACAAAAGAAAAATTTATCCAGAACCTTGTCTCTATATTGGACGCTCAGTTATTGGTTCAGCACCCAAAACTACAAAAAGTATAAGGGCGTTATCAGGTCATTATCCTTCTGCAAAACAACTTTACAAAACTAAGAATCCCATCCGATGAAACAAAAAATATTTTCAGTCATCAAGACGACCCACAAGGTCTTTGCCTCCAAAAAACTCCCCACTCATTTGGGGCTGTATTTTCATGCTCTGGACTCTCAGCACCATGAAGCATTTGTGCAGGCTATCAGCCACTTTACAGAGCAGGGCTATAAGGCGATGTCCTCAACGGACTATCTGGCAGCCCCAAAGGATCAAAAATGCTTATTTATTTCCTTTGATGACAATTATAAGAGCTGGCATTCTGCCCTGCCTCTCCTGAAACAGTGTCATATCACTGCGACATTTTACGTCAATTCCCTGCCATTCCGCAAGGAAGCTTCTGGTGATGTTATTTCAGACTATTTTGACCGCATTGATTATCACGGGGAGCGTATTTCACTTAGTGTTGATGAACTCAAAGAAATGAGCGATCATGGCCATGAAATAGGGTGTCACTCCCATTCACATTTTGTCCTGTCATCGTTGCCGCGCGACCAGTGGGACAGTGAAATAAAGCGCAGCAAAGAAATTTTGGAGAAAATAATAGGGCAAGAGATAACCAGCTTTTCCTACCCTTATGGCATGAGGCGGCATTTTTCTGAGGAACTGAAGGCTTATTGCCTCCAAAACGGTTTCGCGAATGTCGCAGCTGCTATTCCAGGGTTGCTCTATAAGAAACCAGACCCGCATACCATTCACCGCACCAGATGGCATCTACATAACAGTATAGAAGAAAATCTGATAGACCTGTCAATTGATGGCCAGCTGTTTGAAAGCCTCACAGGAAAGAGTGCTGTGGGATAGCATTAACCAATTCCAGTATTTCTAATAAGTTTATCTGGGGTGTCCAACTAATATTAGGTAAGGTTTTAAAAAATAAGCCTAGCTGGATGGCTTTTATTGTTTTAGTTGACAGTATAGATCGTTCTCTGGCGTACAATGATAGGCTGCATTTTGTCAAACTATATATTATTGATTGAATGTCTTCATTTTTGAAAATATTCGTCATAAAGTGTTTAATTATATCAATAAATTTACTATAGATAGAGAGTGGGATGTATTATTCTGGTGATTATGCAAGACACATAACAGGGTAGAGTTTTGTAGCACAGGCTGTGATATAGTACTGTGAGTATTTAAGAGTACCTTTTTAAAAGGTTGAGGTGGAATAGGTAGTTATGATTATTTCTAGGGTCTTGTTTGGGTTGGGTCTTGTCGCATCCACTGTTTTCTTATCCAGTGGCTTGTTTGGCAAGGTTTCTGAGCTGTTTGGCAATAACAGCAAGACAGGCGCTGCCTCTCACTCCCGCGCTGTGAATACAAAAAATGCAACAGTGATCATGGTTGATACTAATGGCGTAGACAAGGCTTTGTCCTCTTATCCAAGAGATGAGATTGGCCCGCTCAAAAGCCTGAGCTATGCGTTGCAGACAGCCCGTACTGTCATGGCCAGGTCTGGGCAACACAAGCCTGTCATTATTCAATTGGGGTCTGGGATCTACAGAATCAGGACATCCCTTGTGTTTGGCCGTAACCTCAGCGGCAAAAATGGTAACCCGCTTATCATAAGGGGGGCTGATGATGGCAGCACTGTCTTGCGCGGCAGCTATATCCTGAAAAACAGGGTTTCGACTCGAAAGCTTCCTCACGCTCTGAGCCGAAGGCTTTCTGGTCACCAACACAAAAATGTCATTGCATTCAAGATTCCCAAAAATTTTCTAAAGATACCAGCAATTGAAACGCACCGCCTGCATTATAAAGCTCCTGGGCCTCTACCTTTTGCCCTGCATGACCAGCAAGGCAGTTTGAGACCTGCCCAATATCCTAACCAGGGTAAAGGGTGGCTTCAGATTAAGTCTGTCAAGAAAGACAAAAAATCATTTGTATCAGGAAGCTCCCATGTCCGTCGGTGGAGCGGTGAGCCTGACCTTTGGGCTGGTGGTTACTGGAAATGGAACTGGGCCTATGAAACACTGCCAGTTCGTAAAATAAATGTTGCCAGGAAAACCTTGACCCTTGGGGAGTCTCCTCATTATGACATGTCATCCAAGAACCGTTACTTCATTTTTCATGCCTTGGCAGAACTGGATGAACCAGGTGAGTGGTATCTTGACAAGAAGAGAGGGTATCTGATTGTCTGGCCTCGTAAAAACGAGGAAAAAAATGCAAATCTAGGAGAGCAGAAGGGCGAAGAGATTGAACTGTCTCTGTCTAACTCATTGTTGACCATATCAAATGCCAGCAATATCAGGTTTGAGCAACTGGTTCTGGACTATTCGCGCCATGATGCCATTAAGGTCACCAACAGTTCAAATATTGAAATTGATCATTGTATCATCCGCTGGATTGGTGGCAGGGCAGCTATTTTTAAGAATAGCCCTGGTAGCGGTATTAAAAATTCAACAGTTATAGATATCGCCTCTGGTGGCATTGTACTTGAAGGCGGGAACAGAAGCAGCCTGACACCTGCAAAAATGTTCGCCTCCAATAACCGTATCATGCGCTATGCCCGTCTTGGTAAAACCTATAAGGCGGCTATCCGTCTTCTGGGTGTTGGCAACATTGCCTATGGTAACTATATTGCTGATTCCCCGCATTTTGGCATTTATTTTTCAGGTAATGATCATGTCATTGAACGCAATGAGATTACCAATGTGTCCAATGACACCTCCGACTCCAGTGCCATCTATACAGGACGTGACTGGTCTGCCAGGGGTACCAAAATCATCAATAACTATTTGCATGACATTCGTCCAAAAATGCCAGGTTATGAGATTAAGGGAGTTTATCTTGATGATATGGCAAGCGGTATCACGGTCAGTGCAAACCTGATGTTCCGTGTCGAGCAACCTGTTTTTATTGGGGGTGGCAGGGATAACATTATTGAACAGAATATGATTATAGATTCTAAACCTGGTATCTATATGGATGGCAGGGGGCTGACCTGGTCTAAAAATGCCATCATTAATGGCAATAGTGAAATCCGCACATATTTGAGGTCTGTTCCCTATACCTCTGAGTTGTGGCGTGAGCGTTATCCTCATCTGGCCAAAATTCTGAAGGATGATGCCGCTTCCCCAAAATATAATGTCTTGCGACATAACCTTTTTGTTGCTGGCTCGCGTTATTTGATTGAGCCAGAAGTCAATAAGAGCTTGCAAACAATTGGGACAGACTATGGTCCCAACAATGTGATGGTTCGTTCAAGTTATCATATCAAGGATTATGTTGAGACTGCAAAACGCGCGGAAGATTTTATACCGCTGACACATAAGGGATATGTTGCGACCCAGTCTGAGCCTCTGCCCCTTGACAAGATGGACCGCTGGGATCGTTCTGGCTGGAGAATAGATTTAGCTACGGTGGGTCAGTAATGTCTACAGTCATCATTGCAGGTTCAATTGCCCCCTATACAAACAGGCTCTATAATGCATATGGCCAAAGTCATGATGAGAGGCTGCATGTACTGACCTGTACAGATATGGAGCCTCAGCGACAATGGGATATGCCAAGCGCAGATTATTATGAGTTGGAAAGCCTTCAAGGCCTAAAATATCATGCCAGTTATACCAGCCATATTTACCTTAATCCTGTGGTCATCAAAAGACTTAGAGAGCTGCGGCCAAAACTGATTATCATCTCAGACTTTTCGCCCACCATGATACTTGCAGGTCTTTATGCGCTCATCAGCAGAACCCCATTAGGTATCTTGACAGATGGTATTTTGCTGACAGATCCTGGGTCGCGCTCTTTTATCCACCGTCTGATGCGCAAATTGACAATTCCTTTTGCCAAGGTAGGGATTGGTGCCAGTCCTTCCAGCATCGATTTTTTAAAAAAATATGGCATGACAGATGATAAGGCCTTTATCGTTCCTATCGTCACCAATTGGGATGCCCCCAAAAGCACTCCAGGATTTACAGAGCGGGAGTATGACCTACTATTTTGCGGCACTGTTGATGAGCATAATAAGGGAGCTTCCTTTTTTGCTGATGTGGCGGAATACTGCCACAGGCAAAGGCCAGGCCTTAAGGTGCGTATCGTTGGTGATGGGCCATTACGCAGCGCGTTGGAACATCGTTTTAACAAGGCTGGGATAACTGCTCATTTTGATGGTTTTCTACAAGCTGGGCAGTTGCCTGAAGTCTATGCTTCAGCAAGGTTGTTCCTGTTTCCCTCCAAGGGGGATGCATGGGGGCTGGTCGAGAACGAATCTCTGCTGGGCGGAACACCTGTGATCGTTTCCCCTTTTGCAGCTGCTGGAACTGACCTAATCAAGAAATTTAAGGTAGGTATTCAGGCTCCTCTCAATTTAGAGGAGTGGGGAGATATTGCTTTGTCACTGCTGTCATCACAGCATAAGTGGGAGAGTTTTCGGGCAAACCGTAACAAGGCAATAGAGTGGTTTTCACTGCCCAGAAGTGTTGCGCAACTGGAGAAGGCCATTACCTCAATACATTTTACCACAGCCGATATCTAACACAGAGCAAATCACTGAAACAGCATATACAGACCTCATTCCACGGATTTTAGAATGCAGCCCCCCTCATTAAAACCGCTTAAACCTGCCTTGCTGGCTGCTGCCTTTTCTTCATTCCAGGCTCTGAGACTGCACGGCCTGTTTTCACCAGCCTTTAGCGGCCTGGGTGTCATATTTATGATGCACCGTGTCTTACCTGAGGAAATCCACCAAGATTTTGCGCCCCATAAATATCTCTCCATTACGCCAGATTTTCTGGAACAGGCCATTGACCAGGTGCGGGCATTGGATATGGATATTGTCTCACTGGATGAAGCCTACAAACGTATCAAAACGGCTGACCCCCGAAAGTTTGCTGTCTTTACTTTTGATGATGGTTTTAGGGATGTGCTTCAATATGCTTTTCCCATTTTCAAGAAAAAGACAGCTCCTTTTACGGTCTATATTCCCTCGTCTTGGCCTGGCGGCGGCGGTTTTCTGTACTGGTCTTTGATCGAAAAAATAGTGGCTGAAAACACTTTTGTGAAAAACCCTGTGCCAAATTTCCCAGCACAGCTTGTCAGTAAAACGCCAGAGCAAAAACAACAAGCTTTTGATATGCTTGCAACCTATTTCGAAAACCAGAAAGATCCTACGCAAGATCCCTATCTCAAGACCTTGTTACAAAATTATGATATAGACCCTGCTGCATTTTGCCTTCAGGAAATTATGGACTGGGACGAAATCCGCACACTTAATGAGGACGAACTGGTGACGATTGGGGCGCATTCTGTCAACCATAATGATTTTCACAAGTTAACTGACACAGAGCTTGCTCTTGAGCTTCAGCACTCCAAAAGTTATATTGAGCAGCAACTTGGGCAGCCTTGTCACCATTTTGCCTATCCTTTTGGGGATACAGATTGTATTCAGAAGAGGGAATTGCAGGCAGCTTCAGAGGCCGGTTATCTTACGGCTGTCACGACCAGAAAAGGTGTTGTCCAGCCAGAACATAGTAACCACATGACGGCCTTGCCGCGAATTCACTTCCACAGTGACTACCAGTCTAGGGGCTATGTTTCTATGGTGACTTCTGGTTTTCCGTTTTTTGTTCTCAATAAATTCCGCCGCCATGTTGCTGGCTAACACTTTTCTGTCTGCATGGCTGTTCATATTTGGGGAAATTACTGTTATAAGACTTTTTTCAGGGACTCATCTTGACCCTCAAACCGACCGACTATTTACACTCCTTACCCTCTACATACTGGCCAAAAGGCCTGCTGAAACGAACTATTATGAATGAAGAACTCACCATTGCCATTGTTGGCCGCCCAAATGTTGGCAAGTCAACCCTGTTTAACCGTATTGTTGGCAAACGGCTGGCACTTGTCAATGATATTCCAGGGCTGACCCGTGACCGGCGCGAGGCGCAGGCCAAGGTTGGCAAATATTCTTTCTTACTGATTGATACCGCGGGGCTGGAAGATGCCCGCGACAACTCTATTGAGGCACGGATGCGTGAGCAGACCGAGGCAGCGATCATAGATGCGGATCTGATTATTTTCGTGATGGATGCCCGTGTTGGGGTCACACCCATTGATGAAATTTTTGCCGAGCAGGTCAGGGTGTCAGGCAAAGAGCTTATCCTTGTCGCCAACAAATCAGAAGGCAAGGCAGGTGATGCTGGGTTTTATGAGGCATTTGGTCTTGGGCTTGGTGAACCACTGGCCATTTCTGCTGAGCATAATGAGGGCATGGCTGATATTTATGCTGCCATTGAGGACTTTGCAGCCTTACGGGTTAAGCTGGATGAAGAAGATGACTTGGTGACAATCATCAAGGACAGGCCTCTGCAAATAGCCATTGTTGGGCGGCCTAATTCAGGAAAATCCACACTGGTCAACCATTTGCTTGGGGAAGACAGGATGATTACGGGGCCAGAGGCTGGCATAACCAGGGATAGTATAGCCGTCGACCTGCAATGGAATGACAAAAAGATTCGCTTGTTTGATACGGCTGGTATTCGCCGCAAGTCACGGGTTGCGCGTGAAAGGGTCAAGGCTGAGCAACTTTCTGTTTCTGATGCACTGCGCGCCATCAGGTTTGCAGAAATTGTGGTGATTTTGCTCGACGCCACCCATCCGCTCGAAAAACAAGACCTGACAATTTCTGACCTCATTTTTCGTGAAGGCCGCGCGCCAATCATTGCAGTCAACAAATGGGATCTTGTCAAAGACAAGCCCAAACGGATCAAAGAATTACGTGAGGAAGCCACACGTCTCTTGCCGCAAATGCGCGGTATCGCTGTTGTACCTGTCTCTGCCAAGACGGGGCAGGGGATTGATGGGATGGTGCAAAATATTTTTAGCACCTATGAAGCCTGGAATCTCCGTATCTCAACAGCCAAACTGAACCGTTATTTACGGGATGCTGTTGATGCACATTCCCCGCCAGCTCTGAAGGGTCGCCGTCTGAAAATGCGGTATATGACCCAGTTTAACGCCAGGCCGCCAACCTTTATCCTTTTTTGTAGCCGTCCAGATGAGGTGCCTGAATCCTATAAGCGCTACCTCATTAATGGGATACGAGAAGAGTTTGATATTCATGGTGTGCCAATCCGCATCCATATTCGTGCAGGGGAAAATCCTTACCATGAGAAGGAAAAAGGCAAGGGTAGAGCTGAATAACGAGCTACTTTTATTTTCAATTTCAAACCCGTTATTAGGATTTTTTACAAATAGGAATAGTAAAAAATTATGATAACGGTTCAAGGCGCTATGCCTGAACGGGATTATGCTAACATTTTACAGTGTTACTACATGAATCCTACACTTTATATCTGGCTGTCTTTAGCTGGCATCTGGGGTGATGTCCTGAAGGCGCAGCAGCGGGATATGGTTTGGTAGTGGTTGTTGGTGGTCTGGATAGCTGAATATTCGGTAATGATCCTCAAGCAACATCAGTGTTTGCGCCGTGGCGTTACTCATATCCTCAATATTATCTGTGGTCATTAGCTTACTTTTTTCGCGTAGCAGCTCTATGGTATTTTGGGACAGGGAAGGGTCGACCCTTGCCAGAAGGTTAAGCCAAAGACGGATGTTGTGTATTTTTTCGGGCAAGTCTGTCTTTGGAAACAGTTCTTTTTGCGGACTGTTTTCCAATATTTTTTCTCCGTCTTCCATTAGTCCGTACAGGTAAACGGAAAGAAGCCTGGCATACTCCCTGGCAGGTTGCGGTTGGTTCATGTTCTTTAACTCACGGTCTGGAATAAGTGTCTGCTTGAATATCTAAGCCAGATACTCAGGAAAGGAGAGGCCAGCTTGTCCAGTCTCCCCATCTGTTGCAATGTCTAAATGATTCGTAAGGTCATATTATGGTTGCCCAGATTTCAATCTAGAGCATAATCAAGATAAGTTGAATCGACTTATCTGGTTAAAGTATGCGACCAATAAGGGGCTCTGGAGCAAAAAACGATCGGAATTCAATCCATTTTGCTCTAGGCCGTGACATCAGGAACACCCGCTTGTAGAGCCACAGGTATTACATTTCATGCATGTCCCGTTCCGTACCAGAGTAAAGTTGCCGCATTCGCCGCAGGCCTCACCCTCATAGCCTTGAACTTTTGCCTTTGCCATCAGCATTGTGGCTGATGGCTTGGCCTCTGTTTCGCTCAGGGATATGACAGTCTCTTTTTGGACGTTGATATTGGCAGGCATTTCTGCAACGGGCACCGTATTATTATCGGTGCCTGTACGTTGCAGGCTTTCTTGGACAGGTTGTGCCAGTCCCAAAGTGTCAACAGTTTCGCGCGAGACCAGCACCAGCTTGCTCTTAGGGGACTTCCGCATAAACCCGCTGCTCAAGAAGCGTTCCGCCTCAACGGCCTTAGGCTGTTCACTCTGGGTCTCGCCGCTACCAATAATGGTATTGCCAATCTCACTTGGGTCAACATGTGCCAGGTCATTTCGGCCAAGATAGGATACTGCGAGTTCCCTGAAAACATAATCCAAAATAGAGGTGGCATTCTTGATTGAATCGTTGCCTTGCACAAGGCCAGCTGGCTCAAACCGAGTAAAAGTAAAGGCCTCGACATACTCATCAAGCGGTACGCCGTACTGCATACCAAGCGAGATGGCAATGGCAAAGTTATTCATCAAGGAGCGGAAAGCAGCCCCTTCTTTGTGCATATCAATAAAGATTTCACCAATGCGTCCATCTTCATATTCACCTGTCCGTAGATAAACTTTATGTCCGCCAACCACAGCCTTTTGAGTGTAGCCCTTGCGGCGTTGAGGCAGTTTTTCACGTTGGGTGATCCGCTCTTGCTCAAGAACATGTCCAGCAATTTTCTCCGCTAAAACACTAGCGCGGGCTGCCATAGGCTGCTCAGTATCAAGTGCTTCCAAAACATTGTCTTGTTCGTCCTCATCATCAGAGAGTAGCTGTGAGTTGAGCGGCTGGGACAATTTGGAACCATCACGGTATAGCGCGTTGGCTTTTAGGCCAAGCTTCCAAGACAACATATAGGCCTCTTCACAGTCCTGAACGCTGGCAGAGTTGGGCATATTAATGGTCTTGGAGATCGCACCAGAAATAAAGGGCTGTGCTGCTGCCATCATGTGGATATGGCTCTGGGCTGAGAGGTAACGTACCCCTTTACGGCCGCAGACATTAGCGCAATCAAACACTGGCAAATGTTCATCTTTCAGCTCAGGTGCACCTTCCAAGGTCATGGCGCCGCAGCAATATTCATTGGCAGCTGTAACCTGACTTGAGGAGAACCCGATTTCAGAGAGCAGGTCAAAGTCAGGGGCAGTCATTTTGTCTGCGTCCAGCCCAAGTGTTCCAGTGCAGAAGTCTTGCCCCAATGTCCATTGGTTAAAGACAAACTTGATGTCAAAGGCACTTGGCAGAGCGTCCTCAACCAAAGCTAGCTCTTTGTCTGTGAAGCCTTTTGCTTTTAGGTCATTATGGTTGATTTGGGGAGCATTTTTCAGTGTACCATGCCCTACAGCATAGTTGATGATGTTATCAACCTGCTTTTGGTCATAACCAAGTGTCTGGAGTCCTACAGGGACAATACGGTTGATAATTTTGAAATATCCGCCGCCAGCAAGTTTTTTGAATTTAACCAGAGCAAAATCAGGTTCAATGCCTGTGGTGTCACAGTCCATGACCAACCCAATTGTGCCAGTCGGGGCGATGACACTGACCTGCGCATTGCGGAAACCATGCATTTGTCCAAGCTCAAGAGCCCGATCCCAAGCTTTTTGGGCATGGTTGACAATGTTGCTGTCAGGGCAAGAACTGGTGTCCAGGGCAACAGGGGCAATATTGAGCCCCTCATAACCTGATGTTTCGCCGCGGGCAGCACGGCGGTGATTGCGAATAACACGCAGCATATCGGAGGCGTTTTCAGAGTAGTTCCTAAATGCACCCAGTTCACTCGCCAGTTCGGCAGATGTGGCATAAGACACACCCGTCATCAGGGCTGTAATGGCTCCTGTCAGGGCGCGTCCTTCATGAGAGTCATAAGGCAAGCCTTCAGCCATGAGCAAGCCGCCAATATTGGCATAGCCAAGCCCAAGGGTACGGTAATTATAGGACAGTTCAGCAATCCGCCTGGACGGAAATTGTGCCATCAGGACAGAGAGTTCAAGGGTAACAGTCCATAGTCTTACAGCATGTTCAAAACCCTCAATATCAAATGAGGC
>JAUTBZ010133602.1:0-13763 GCA_032361785.1 Lepetodrilus galriftensis
AAGATATCATCCATTTAAGTAATATTCAAGGCCAGACTAATATCAAAATTTTTGATGCTTATGGGAAGCTTATTCTTACAGAAAAATACGATGGCCAATCTTTGGATATTAGTCATTTTCCGCAAGGGCTTTATTATCTTAAAGTTAATGGGGTTGTTGAGGGATTTGTTAAACGATAGGCACACTAGGTAGGATAGAACAGGTTTGGAGGAATCGAAGAATCGAGGAAAAGCAGTAAACTGCGAGGAATCGATCGCAAAACGTGTTCTATCCATGCCATGACGAACAAATCCGTCCCAATCTAAAACAAAGGAGGAATCGAGGATTCGAGGAAAAGCAGTAAACTGCGAGGAATCGATTGCAAAATGTATGCTATCCTACCGTGACGAACAAATCCGTCCTTATCCGCATAATCCATGTTCTATCCATGCCGTGACAAGCAAATCCGTCCTTATCCGTATAATCCGCAAAATCCGTGTTCTATCCTGCCATGACGAGCAAATCCGTCCAATCTAAAACAAAGGAGGAATCGAGGAAAAGCAGTAAACTGCGAGGAATCGATCGCAAAACGTGTTCTATCCATGCCGTAACGAGCAAATCCGTCCTCATCCGTATAATCCGCAAAATCCGTGTTCTATCCATGCCGTGCCGTGCAATCCGCGAAAATCCCTAAAATCCGCGTCATCTGCGTGCAATCCTATCCAGCAACCTTATTTAGACTCTTTCCAAACAATTTTCAACTCCAGTGGTTTGAACTGTATCGAATAGTAAAAACCACAACGAGCATGAGTAAGCAAAAGATGATTTATTTGGATAATAACGCCACTACGCCTGTAGATCCAAGGGTTTTAGAAGCTATGCTACCCTATTTCACAGAGCATTTTGGTAATTCTGCAAGTCGGAATCATGCCTTTGGATGGGCTGCTGAAGAAGGGGTTGATCAAGGTCGGGAGCACATCGCCAAGCTCATCAATGCCAATCCAAAAGAAATCATCTTCACTTCAGGAGCGACAGAAGCAGACAACTTAGCGCTCAAAGGCGTATTCGAAATGTATAGCCGAAAAGGCAATCACATCATCACAACCAATACGGAACACAAAGCGGTATTGGACACGTGCAAAGCTATCGAAAAACGTGGTGGCGAAGTCACCTACCTTTCGGTAAAAGATAATGGCATGCTCGATTTGGAAGAGTTAAAAGCAGCTATCCAACCGAATACAATCATGGTATCCATCATGTGGGCCAATAACGAAACAGGTGTTATTCAAGACATGGAAGCTATCGGAAAAATTTGTACAGAAGCAGGGGTTTTGTTTTTTACCGATGCAACACAAGCCGTTGGCAAGGTACCCGTTGATGTTCAAAAAATGGGTATTCATTTGATGGCATTTAGCGCACACAAAATGTATGGTCCAAAAGGTATCGGCGCACTTTATGTCAGACGTAGAAATCCTCGTGTCAAAGTTACCGCCCAAATGCACGGCGGAGGACACGAGCGAGGCATGCGCTCCGGCACGATGAATGTACCGAGCATCGTTGGTTTTGGAAAAGCAGCAGAAATAGCCCTTGCAGAAATGGAAGTAGAAGGTAAAAGACTAGCCAAACTAAGGGACAGATTAGAAACCGAATTATTAAAAATAGAAGAGACCTACCTCAACGGACACAAAGAAAATAGAGTGCCACACGTCACCAATATTTCATTCAAACACGTGGAAGGCGAAGGCTTGATGATGACTTTTAATAAAAAATTATCTGTTAGTTCTGGTTCTGCTTGTACTTCGGCTTCTCTTGAACCGTCCTATGTTTTGATGGCTTATGGTCTAGGACCAGACTTGGCACATTCTTCTATTCGCTTTAGTTTGGGCCGCTTCACCACTGAAGAAGAGATTGATATTGTCATCTCTGAACTAAAACGGGGCACCCAACACATGCGGGATTTAAGCCCGATTTGGGAGATGTATAAGGATGGTGTGGATTTGGATTCTGTTAAGTGGACGGAGCATTGATTACTTTAAACAAAAGAAAGCCTTCTAATTAGGCTTCATATCCAAAAAGATTTTTAGTTTTGAAGTGTGCAATTCAAATTCTACCTTAAATTGCACTGGTTATCCCTTTTTATCAGGCTCTTTTTTTCCTTTTACCCATTCTAACATGAATAAAACTATCATAAAAATTCTAAACAAACTAAATGCCCTAAAGTACTTCAGATTTAAAAGTGATATATTAATAAATAAAAAGCATTTCATTATACCAATTTGGGGTCGCACTGGTTATTCCAACTTATCGACTCATGAACCTTGGATGATTGACTTATTAAAACTTATAATTCCCATTGATGCATATAAGTTTATTGATGTAGGTATGAACATAGGACAAACCCTTCTCAAGCAAAAAAGTATTTCTCCTAAGATGTTTTATATCGGATTTGAGCCAAATCCAATATGTTTCCATTATGTGAATCAATTAGTGGCTACAAACAAATTAAGAAATTGCGAGATAATACCAGTTGGAATTTCATCTAGGACAGAGATAGGTGTTTTAAATTATTTTAATCCTACAACTGACGATGGCTCCGCTTCTATAATTGATAATTTTCGCCCAACTGAACAGATATTCAAGAAAGAATATGTACCGCTATTTGATTGTAGTAATATAAAAACCAAAATAAATCTCAGTCAAATATCCATCCTCAAGATTGATGTTGAAGGTTCGGAATTAGACGTTATAAAAGGTTTCAAACAAGAAATTGAACAATGGCGACCAATTATTATAGTTGAAATCCTGCCTACTTATAGCAAGAAAATGGTTGAAAGAATCAACCGCCAAAATCAACTCCAAAGCATCCTAAGCGCTCTATCTTATACTACTTTCAAAGTAATTATAAATAATAATAATCTCATAAATTTTCAGGAAATTAAAGAAATTGGCATTCATTCTGACCTAAACCAGTGCGAATATGTTTTCATCCCCCAATTAAAAAAAGAACAGTTTAAAAACAAATTAAAAGAATGGCTTTCTGCAAAATTACTTTAAACAAAAGAAAGCCTTCTAATTAGGCTTTATATCCAAAAAGATTTTTAGTTTTGAAGTGTGAATAAAGCAATCAAAGTTCTACACCTCTTTGGCACCTATCTACCTAATACAGAAAATTGGGCGTACAACCTTATTGCCAATACCTCTGATACTCAAATTTTCATAGCTGCTCGGCGGTATATTCCCAATAATTTTTTCAATGAAAATTTCACACTATATCAGCACGACTTTGCTAGGCTGGAAGATCATTATGTAAAACTCAATAAAAAAAATCCTATTCAGTTGTTGGAGAAAATTTATCTTCGACTTTTTAAATATCCCAAACAATTGCTTAAAGGTGTGAAGGATTTTGCGAAAGTTAATGACATTGACATCATTCATGTACACTTTGCTAACATCGCCTGGTTTTATCTTCCCCTTGCGCAAAAATTAAATAAACCATTTGTTATTTCTTTTTATGGCTGGGATTATGAAAAGCTACCCTATCTTCATCCGGAATACAAACAAAGATTTAAAACGCTTTTTGCGCAAGCAGCAGCAATTATTTGTGAAGGGCCTCATGGTGCTAAAATTCTTGAATCTTACGGTTGCCCAAAGGATAAAATAAGAATAGTCAACCTTGGTGTTATACCTGAAAAAATTCCCTTCACCAAAAGAATTAAAAATACTAATGAACTTCATTTAATTCAACTAGCCACCTTTACAGAAAAAAAAGGGCACCACTATACCATACGAGCTTTTCACCACGCACTAAAAAACTGCCCCAACATGCACCTCACACTTGTGGGAAGTGCCCGTAATGAAAACATCAAGGCTGCCGTTCAACAGTACATTTCAAAACATAACTTACAAGATAAAGTCACCATCTTAGCAGCCATTGACTACCACAAACTTTATGACTTTCTAGTTGATTATCAAGTATTTATACAACCTTCTTGCTATTCAACAGAGATGGATTGTGAAGGAGGGGCGCCTATTGCACTACTAGATGCACAGGCTACTGGCATGCCGATTATTGCGACGACACATTGTGATATCCCCATGGAAGTAATCAATAACAAAACGGGGCTTCTTTCTGTAGAGAAAGATTTAGAATCCCTTACGGCAAATATTAAAAGATTCTATGAGATGGATCAATCCACATACAGTCATTTTGCGGAAGCTGCTCGAAATCATGTGGAGGATAAATTTAATATTAAAAATAATGGTCAAAAACTTTCTGCAATTTATGCTTCAATTACTTCTTGATACAATTGCTTAAGCTTCTGAATGACCACATCAAACCCAAAATGCGATTCTGCATATTCATGAATTTCATTCGCAGAGTACATGGAATAATTGCTTATCATCTGCAACATAGATTTAGATAAACTTTCGACATCGTCTTTTGGTATGACAACACCTGTTGCTGACGTAACAATATCTATTGGCCCTAAACAATCCGTAGCGATTACAGGTAAGCCGCAACTCATTGCCTCCACCAATACAATTCCAAACGTTTCAAAATCACTCGTCAACATATAAACATCTGCTTTCCGGAGTTCTGCTGCCACAGATTCATAATTTAAACGCCCACGAAAAAACACATTTTCTTTAACGCCTAATTTATCTACCAATCGTTTGAGTTTCTGCTCTTCTGGTCCAGAACCAATAATCACTAGTTCAATAGCATGTCCTTGATTCACCAATTGATTAACTGCTTGAATCGACAAGTCAAAACGCTTTCCAACAACCAAGTCTCCTACCGTCACAAATCGCTTGGGGACAGTCACAAGCTGTTCCTTAGCATAAAAAAGCTCTGTATCAATAAAGTTTGGTAGCACTCTACAAGAAACACCGAACAAGTCTTTAATACGATTACTTAGAGCTTGACTCACAGCAATCACCTGAGTAGCTTGATTATAAATTTCTAAATAAATGGATTGATGCCAATTAGGAATTCCTTTTGGTGAAATCAAACCTGAAAAATGCTCCGTATAAACATAAGGAATCCCATGTTTTTGCGAAAGCAACATCGCTACATAGCCTCCCCAAAAGGTATGTGCATGAAACAAATCGGGCGGCCCAAATTTATCCACATAATCATCATACAAAGTCACAAAAGATTTAGCCCAACGATCCAAAAGTAATTTATTCTTTTTAGGCCAACCAAAGCCTTCTAGTCGAAAAACAGAAACCCCATTTTCAACCTTATACTTTCGCTTACGCAAAATTCCACCAACTCCATACCTATAATCCAAATCCGCATAAATCACTTTGGCATCAATTCCACTTACTACAAGGCCCCGAACTTGCTCTTGCACAAAATCACCACTATAGGGAGCATACTTCGCTGGATACCAACCTGATAGGACAAGAATTTTCATTTGGTTTTTAATTTTACAGGAGTAAAAAGTAAACCAATACCTATTTGTATTTTATACCACCAGGCTAGAAGCACAATTTGAAAAATATTTAATTTTACTTTTTCTACTTTGTTATACTTACGCAAAGTATTCACAAAAGCAGGAGACGGAGGCAGAAAATGCTTAACAACAAAGAAGCCCCATTTTGCACCATAGTTTTCCTGTTCCCGCAACCATCTAGCTTTAACACCTCCGCCGATTCGTCGTCCTTTTTTCTTTAACTTCACATATCCTTTTGCTGGATAGTCCAGTTTTATTTCTTTACAAATACTTAATTCTACTCCTTTTTTGTAAGCTCGATTGGTCCATTCTATATCACCCAAAGATCGGATATCCGAAATAAAGAAACCTACTTCTTCGACAACAGCTCTTTGAAAAGCTAACATCGTTCCTGGGATGGCGGTACGCACTTCAACGTCTTTCCAAAAAATAGAATTGATGTAATCAAAACGTTCAAAAATATTATTTGAATCCGAGAATTCAAAAACCAACTGACCCGAAACAATCTTGCGCTGCCCTTTCAAGCAGTCAACCACAAGTTCTAAAAAATCTTTCTTGGGCATACAATTAGCATCTAGCAAAACTAGGAGATCACCAGTAGCAGCTTCCATCCCAACATTTCGACATAAATATGGGGTCTGCATAGACGCTTCTAAAATTACTTTTACTTCATATTCTCTGGCCACTTCCCTAGTCCCATCCATAGAGTCATTATCCACGACAATAACCTCGACAACTCCTCTAAAAGTCTGATTAGCAATAGCATCTAGTACACGCGCCAACCTAACCCTTTGGTTAAAGACTGGTATAATAATCGATATTTTTGGGCTATGAACCATATTCAATAATACTCTTTGACTACAAAGAACGTGTTTTCAGTCATTAGATGTAATCCCCTATTTTTTTTCACATAGATAAACCATTTCAGAAGCCATTAGCCCATATTTATATCTATCTTCTTTAGAAAAGCTCTTAACATAATCATCTTCAGTTACTTTAAAGCCTACTTTTTCTAACCGAGTTTTATAATCTTGCCCATACCATCTAACGTGGTCAAACTGCCCAAAAGCTAGTTCTCTATCTTCCGGAGCGGTAATCGAAAAGTCTTCGTAGGTCTCCTCTAGGTTATAATCAATTGGCACTTGAAAAATACCACTTCCTCCTTTTTTCATCACTCTAAATAATTCTGACATAGCCAACTGGTCATTAGGAATATGTTCTAAAACATGTGTCGCCAAGACAAAATCAAAACTTTCAGAAGCAAAAGGAATGTCGGTAATATCCACCTTAATCACCTCAACCCCATTCTTATAATGGTAAGTCGCAGGAGAAATATCACAAGGCACATACGATACATTTTTCATTTCTGAAAAAATATCATAAAACATTTTTTCTGGCGCAAAATGCAATAAACGTATAGGTTGTTTTTGATTAAACAAATCCAGTTGGCTTCTCATGTACTTCCATATCAGCCTATGTCTTTCCGAGGAACCACATTGATGGCACACCGCATTTTCTCTCGAAACAACTCCTGCAGAAGCGAAAATTCTAAATGTAGTATTACAAATTGGACATTCAACTTTACTCCCGCTAAATTGAGCAATTTGCTTTTTATGTTTTTGGCTGCGATACCAATCTAACATAAATTTTGGGAATAATGATTTAATTATACTTTTCATATTACATTATAGATTTAAACAAAAAAACATTCTCCAAGTCCACCACAAGAACAAGAGTAATTTGTAACCATTCTATCTTGAATCTATATACTAAAGAAAATCATCACTTTTCTTTCTCTCCGATCAAAATAGAAATCGATTGACCACAATCAATATACTCATTTACGTTTTGGAGATTGGCAAACGGAAAAAAGGATATATACTCTTCAACAGATCTGAATGAAAAAAAAGTGAGATCTATCTCAACTGCAGTATTTTCGATTAGGCAAATCAACCCTCCAGTCTTTAAAACTCTATTAAATTCCTTAGACAGCAAATAAACTTCATCATTTTTAATGCATCCCAAAACCAAACAAATGAAAAGCAAATCAACGGAGGCATCAGCCAAAGGCAAAGAAGTATCCTTCAGTAATTTATACTCAACATTCTTACTAACTGGTGCATGTGCAAGTAGACTAGCGGTTGGGTCAAGTCCTATCACTTTACCCTTAATTAACTGAGCCAATTCTAAAGAGAAGCGCCCAGAACCACATCCAAAATCAACAGCGATCAATTCAGTACCTTTCAATTCCTTTTGAATATGTGGAAAAATTTCTTTAATCTGCATTTCCTTTAGTGCCGATACATCCCCTCCAATATTGTTAACATTAAGAACAGCATCTCGACCTAAACGAATAGCTCTTTGCTCCCAATATTCAATTGAATTCAAAGGTTCTTTTTTTGAAATTTTGTTCCAAATAACTTTAATTAAATTTTTCATACTACATTATTTTTCTAATTGCAAAACTCGGAGCTGTATCAAGGTCCACCGTTAAATAAATAATTTCCCAATCATATTTATCGCAAAACTCATAAACAGCTTGAATCACTCCATAAAGAACAATTCCTTGCCAATTACCTACAATAAAATCATGACCCGCAATTATTCCTTCAGGTTTCATTTTCCTTTGAAATTTCTCTAATTCGCCTTTTGTTGTTTCGTAAGAATGGTCTGTGTCAATATAAATCCAATCAAAATAGGAATCTGGAAATTGTTCTACAACTTTGGTTGAAAATCCAATATTAATTTCTATTTTTTTTGCTTCGATTTCTGCCTTAAACCTATTTACGACTCTCTTTTTCTTCTCTGAATTATATCGAGTTGTACCCCAAAAATCAATTAAATGGAGCTTCTTGGGGTTACATATCTTCAGAATATCATCAGAAAAAAAACCTTCATCAACTCCTAGTTCGGCTACAACTCCACTCTTAGGAAGCCTCATTAACAACTCCATTCGGCTTACTAACATCTGTGCATTACAAATATGTTTCTCCTTAACCTGTGGAACCGGTAACAAATCAAATTCCTTTGTCCTAACCCTAATCATTTTTTTCTTAATTACCTGATATACCATTAATCGAAATTTGGGTAGCAGGTTTTTGAACACTTTTTTCCTCATTCGAATCTAATTTTATTTTTTCAAAAGTTCCAATATAACACTAGTAAAATCTTGGTTATATTTTTTATTTAGCATATACACAACCGACCCCATAGCCAGACTGTGGACAACAACTCTTAACCTAAAATCATCAATGCCAAATAGCCACACAATCATGTACCCTACCAATCCTCCTAATAAGGCTATTCCCAATGGGTTAAAAATAGTGGATACGTAACTTTGCAAACTCACTTTAGAAAGAGGTCGTAACAAGAATAGCCAGGCTGGGTAAAATAACAATACTTGTAATCCCAACAAGCTCATAGCAATACCCGTAACACCCCAAAAGCTACCTAGATAAATAACCAAAGGAATAAAACCAAACAAGGCTAGATTCCAATAGAATCCTAAATCAGCACGACCTTTGGCTAACAGTAAGGTTCCTATTGGGTTTCCAAAAGACGTAAACATTCTATATGCTGACAGAATTTGCAGAATAATAATAGCATCGACCCATTTCTCTCCAAAGAAAGTTAATATAATTCCATCCGCTAATAGAATAATCAAAATATATACTGGAAAGTTAATCGAGCATAAGTAATTAATAGCTTGTAAAAAAATATTATTCAATCTGTTTTCATCATCTTGAATCTTAGACATAATTGGAAAGGTCACTTTATTGACGATGGGGTTGATAATTTGATAAGGCTTCATCGAAATATTTTTGGCGATACTGTAAACGCCTAAGACATCAGTTCCTAAAAGCTTTCCAATTAGTAAAACATCAAATTGAGATGTTATGTAATTAACTGTTCTTTCTCCCATTTGAAAAAAGCCAAAAGAAATAATACTATCCAATTCAGCCCAATTAAAGGTGAATTTGGGACGGTAGAATTTAATACCCCAAAAAATATTCAATCCCGTATTCACTAGAGTAGTCGCTATCGATGAATATACCAATGCATAAACACCATAACCATCCATCGCAAGAAATAAAGCGACTCCAAAACCTACCAACACACCCAATAAATTATGAAGTGCTAAAAGCTTAAATTTAAAATTTTTCTGGAGCAGGACTGAAAATTGATTACCCAATCCAGAGATAATAAAAGTGACTGCTAATAAACGCACCAATGGTACAAGCAAACTACTTTCATAAAATACCGCTATTATAGGAACTACACTATATATAAACAGGAATAAAAGAATACCAACCAAAACATTTAGCCAATACAAACTAGACAACTGGGTATTTGTAATATTTTGTTTATGAATAATTGCTGCATTTATCCCGAAGTCCAGAAACAAAGTACTCCATCCAACTATCACTCCAACAATTGCCATCAGCCCAAAATCTGTTGTTGACAAATAATGAGCTAGAATAGCCAATTGAATCAACTTTATTACTGTTGCTCCAATTGAAGACAACCCAGTCCATCGAACCCCATGAACGGCCTTCTTTCTAATATTCATGATTTGCTCTTATATAAATCAACTTCTCTAAAGTAAACTTCAAGAGTCACAGCTCTTAATATCTCTTCACTAAAATCCTTTTTTTTCTTTAAATGCGGCTCTAAATATTGTTTTTCAGCGTCAATATTTAGATACGTTTTCAAATAGGAAGGCTCCTGGTTAAAAATATTTTTAATTTTACTTGCAGTATCATTCTTTCTAATCCAATCAGGATAATTTGTATAATTTCGATCCTGAACAAGCCCCATTTTCATCATTACAAATTTTATTCGCCTTGAAATTCGATGTTTTATTTCTACTTTACTACCTACAACTAACCCAGTATTCTGCCACGGAATATTGCTAAAATATTTTGGGAAAAACTTAAGCAACATGGCAGCATATAGCTTATTCCCTACCCTATAGGAATCAGGAAGAGAAAAAACCAATTCAATCAAGTGGTTATCAAAAAAAGGCTTTCTTTGTTCAATATGAGACAATGTATTCATCGTACCCATATTAGTAAGCCGACGAGCGCGGCTCATAAAAACAACAGGGCCTCCATGTTGAATATCATAAAAACATGACTCCCAATCTGATAATTTATAATACTCACCATAAACCCTCTGAACATCCTCTATCCTAATTCTTTGGTCAAGTGCATACATCCCTAAGAAACTCCCACCCATAACCACATCCCCCAAATAGCCATTTAGGTTTACATCAATATTCTTGGAAATATCATCAAGAAACTCACTCCCATGCATATGCAACATATTCTTCATCCCATCAGAGTTCCATATTTTTTTTAGCCTAATTGCAAACCAATTCGAGGCTGATAAAGTATAAATCTTATGGAACCAATTGCTAAAAGTAACTACATCACTAGCAATTAAAACATCACCACACGCTTCTTTTCCAAAGGTAAAAGCAAAACCCTTAGAATCTGGAAACAATTTATTCACAGCTGCAAAAATAGCTCTGGAATCTAAACCACCACTTAAAGAAATGCCAATTCTGTTATTGCCAGAATAACGCTTCCTCACAGCCTCCAAAAAAACAATTCCGAGTTCATTTACCGCACTATCGAAAGACAAATTTCTTGGTTTAATCTCTGACCATTTCCAATAATATCTTTCTGAATAAGAATTATTTTCAATGGAAAATTCAAGAATAGATGCAGGCTTCAATAGCTGAATATTTTTAAAAAAAGTCTTAGCTCCAACTAAGAATCCTAAATCCATAAAGCAAGCTAAGCTATTACTGTCCAAAGAGCTATCTATTTTCTGTAAACCGAGCAACACCTTTGGTTCACTTGCCCATGCAAAGTGTCCTTCCTTGAAATAATAGTAGAGCATACGCATTCCATATCGATCAGACAACAATAAAATTTTTTTCTCTTTACTATCATACAATACTGCCGTAAAAAATCCATCAATTTTATTTAAATATGCATCTAACTGATTATTCAAATATGCTTGACACAAAGCCTCTGGAAAATTCACTTTTGGGAAACCAAATTGTAATACTAAATCAGCATTATTATACACCTCTCCTTCCACCCAAATTGCTATATTTTTATTCTTATAAGGGGAGTTTTTCATTCCTATCTTCCCCAAATGAATTCTAGAAGCAGAAATATCTTCAGAATAAAAATTTTCATCTTTAACCAAATGCTCATATTCTCCTTTTAAGATGGAACCCAGATCATCAAGATTACTAGTTAAAAAAGAAGAAGTTACAAAACCAAAAATCCCAGGCATAGCGTTATTTTTCCTTAATTTTTTTCACAATTCTAGCGGGACTCCCAACCACCACACAAAAATCAGGTACATCTTTTGTAACAACAGATCCAGCCCCAACAACACACATCTTCCCTATATTAACTCCATGAAGAATCACTGCATTTACGCCTATCCACGTACCTTCACCTATGATAATTTTTTCTTGTTGCCTAGGGTAAAATGCTCGCAGTTCATCGGCCTCAACATTCGCATGTGTTACAAATTTAACACCTGCAGCAATCGAACATTTATCCCCAATATCAACCTGGTCAAATAAATCAAAATAAACAGCCTTTCCCACATAACTACCATTTCCAATTTTCAAATTGACAAATGGCTTAAAACCCATATTCAAGATGCTTGGATTATCTATAAGTATATTACTTTTTAAAGTAGCTCCTTTACCGATTACGGCTCCATACCTTTTTAATAGTTTCGTACGATAGCTTCTTGGGCAAGTTGCAAGTTGCACACACACAGATTCTACTCCATACAATTTATAAAAAACAAAGGTTTTTGCAAAAAAAACATTTCTTAAAAGACGATGAATCAACCTGCTCAAAATATTCATAATTCTTTTTTTCTAATTATCCTAGAAAAACTATCCAAAACTGAGTGCCGTTTACTTTGGCTAGACAATACAGGGAAAAAAACTTTTTCTGGACGAAAGTTATTTTTAAAATTCTCAACACCAGCGTGCCCCCCACTCGGATTAAAATCATAATAATTGAATGAGTTTTCTTTTGCATAATCAATTAAATGACTATGAAGAAATGTAGCTGGTCGATATACAAAAAAATCTTTATCACCTGCAGCATGCCATTGAGTCAGAACTTCTCCAAAAAGAAAATAAACTGCACCATAAATAGGCTTTCCATCTTTACAGACCAACCACAATTGACATTTCTCTCCTCCTAAATCTTTAAATAATACAAACAGATTAACACCATATCTACTTGAAACTCGATCACCCCAGCGCGCCAAACTCTTTTCGTACAGATCATAATATTCCATCCATTCTTCCATTGTCACACCTCTACATACTTCTAGTCCATTCTTCTTAGCTTTATTCATGCTATATTTATACTTATGCCATTTGTTTTTGTTAACACCATTATTAATATTTATCAACTGAGTAAAACCCTTTTCCATTTTTTCCAAGCCGTCCAAAGGTTGATAAGGATTAAAAACAATAGAGATAGTCATTTTCTTTACAAAAGCTAACAGTTCTAATACTTCCTTAGAACTTAAAAGCATTTTACTCAAAAAACCTCCATAAGTACCCGCTGGAGAGGAATCATAGATTCGAGTTATCCCCTTATGAATTCTCCTTTCTGACAAAGGCAACATAGCAGTATTTCCAGAAGGAAACGTAAAAAATAAAGCCTTAGATTTTCTTTGCTCATAAGCTTCCCATATTGCATACCAATCATATGTATGAAAAAAGGTAGCCCCATCACACCCAGCAACATATTCATCCCACTCCCTTCTAGATAAAGTTCTACTTTTCACGAATGAAGTATTTTATTTCTGCACAAACCTGTTCCACTTCCTCAAAGCCGCAATAAATTGGCAACCTCAAAAGTCGTTCACTACCAATTGTTGTAAACTCATCTCTCCCATTAAAGTGCCCGAATTTTCGCCCTGCTCTAGAGGAATGAAGCGGCACATAGTGAAAAGTAGTCTGAATTCCTTTAATTTTTAAATAATCCAATAATTGGGTTCTGATCTTTCTATTTTTTAATTTCAGAAAAAATACATGCCCATTTGGCGAACAAGCCTCTGGCACTATTGGTAGTTCTATTGTACCATTTAGAGAAAGTAAAGCATCTAAATATTTTTGCCAAATCATCAAACGATTTTTTGTAACAAATTCAAGATCTTTCAGCTGCCCCAATAAATAAGCTGCATTTAGTTCACTCATCAAATAACTAGAACCGATATCGACCCAAGAATATTTATCTACTTTACCGTCTAACATTTGCTGCCGAT
>JAUTBZ010133613.1:0-13761 GCA_032361785.1 Lepetodrilus galriftensis
GGGTTGGATCTTCCCCCCATTTCAAAAGCAGCTATTATAGAACTTATTTGTGGGATTGTTTGACATCTAGTAAATGCTTGTTGAGATATTCCTGCTGCTTGCGCGATAGACTAATGATCTTGTTTTGGAGATCATTGAGGATACTGGAGATTTTAACGCCCTCTTTAATACCAGATAATGAAGGACCTGTTTCATTGCTGCGTGATTGGTGCATGGCGATCACTTGCCATTCACTGTTGAGGACAGGGGCGCCGATAGAACCATTCGCGGTCATGGCTGTATAATTAATAAAGTCTCCCGCAAAGGCCGTCAGCTTGGTATCAAAAAAAGAGATATGCTTTTGTAAATTTTCTGGATGGTGAATGATGGTGATATTATCTGTATCAAGAACAGGTTCTCGGATAATATTTGCTGTTGTCACCTGTTCAATATTATTTGGGTTCTCAATGCCAACCAGGGCATAATTTAATTTCTTGTCATTGATAAACAGCTTCTGGGGATCAATTTTCAGAACCTTGATGGTTTCCAGGCGGTCGTCCTCGTCATTCTGATAGTTGAGCATAATGGTTGCATTTCTGGCCTCTGCAAGGTTGGGCAACACATTATAGGCTGTCAGAAACAGTTGCGGGGCTAATAAAAATCCTGTTGCGCTGCGTTCAGACCGGGTTCTGATATAGCCAACAGAAGTGGCGCTGCTTAAAGCCTTTGCCATATAACTCATATCCTGCATCTTGTTTTCTGAGTTTTGTTCTGAAGGAGAGGGGGGGCTAGGGGGTTTGCTCATAACGGCTTCATTAATGGCAGGTATGGGCGTGCTCTTGATGGTCTCAAGATTTTCCTGCTTCAGGCTGCGATGTACGTCTGTATCCCGCATTGAAAAAGGCATAGAATTGAGTAATTTACTGGTTTCCTGAATTTTTTGGCTATAGGTCAGGTTATTATGGTTCTGGGCAACATGTTTTTCGGCTGTCTGTAACCAGCGCTTCTTGGTAATGGCATGTTTAATAATGCCCTGCGCTTTCTGGATATTGAGTTGAGAAAAGAGAGAACGGTTTTCCAGGCGGTGCTGTTCAGAAATATCAAGAATTTGCTGGCCGCTTGTTTCGAGGGTTTCCATTTCCTTGAGTGTGAGATGGTCAATGTTCAGCAGGTCATTCATATAGCGTTCCCGCATATAATAGACATCTATCTGTTCCTTGAGTTCATTGCACTGGCTCATGAAAAACTTTTTAAAAATGAGACCTGCAATCGCCAAAATAAATATGGTTGTCAGAACATATAGGAAGAACGTACTCATACTTTAAATCTCTTAAGAAAACGGTTGATTTTTTGATGTAAATCAAATTGCTAAAGCCTGGAGTGGCCACCAAAGTTCATGATGCTTTTCCAGGCTAGTGTTTCATTATCATATCACATCATAAACTGCATCCTTTACTGACATGACAAAGTGTCTTTTTACAAAAAATCTCATTTTATAGAGGTCATTAATAAAATATAAACCCTGTTTGTATAGACTATTCTTAATATTTAAAGAACTAGCAGAGTTGAGTGATAGTTATGGTAGATAGTTTCACAAATAATAATTTGCACGAGATGAAACCACGCATTGTTGTAATGGGTGTTGGTGGTGCAGGCGGAAACGCCCTGAATAATATGATCGCAGGCGGCCTTGAAGGGGTCGAATTTATTGCCGCAAATACAGATGCGCAAGCCTTGCTGACATCAAAATCAAAAAATATTATCCAAATAGGCAAGCAGCTGACTGAAGGTTTGGGCGCTGGTTCTCGCGCTGAAATCGGGGCTGCGGCTGCGGAAGAGGCTGCTGAAGAAATTCGCGCCAAGCTTGATGGCGCCCATATGGTGTTTGTCACAGCTGGTATGGGCGGGGGAACAGGCAGCGGCGCTGCGCCTGTTATTTCGCGGATTGCCCGTGAACTGGGTATCCTGACTGTGGGGGTTGTGACCAAGCCATTCCAGTTTGAGGGTGCAAACCGTATGAATACTGCCGAGAAGGCTATCAAGCGGCTTCGTGAAAATGTTGATACCCTGATTGTTATTCCAAACCAGAACCTGTTCCGTGTCACAAATGAAAAGACAACATTTGCAGATGCTTTTGCGATGGCGGATGAAGTTCTGCATTCGGGCATTGCCTGCATTACAGACTTGATGGTGAAGGAAGGGTTGATTAATCTTGATTTTGCTGATGTGAAAATTGTGATGAGCAATATGGGGCAGTCCATGATGGGTTCCGGTGTTGCCAGCGGTGAAAACCGTGGTAAGGAAGCCGCCCAAATTGCGATCACCAATCCATTATTGGATGATGTTACCCTGGATGGCGCGAAAGGGGTTCTTGTCTCTATTATAGGCGGTAAGGATCTGACCTTGTTTGAGGTGGAGCAGGCGGCAGAAACGATTCGGAAAGTTGTTGATCAGGATGCCAATATTATTGTGGGTGCTACTTTTGATGCCAGTCGTGAAAATGATATTCTTGTATCTGTGTTGGCAACAGGGCTGGGCGGCGTTACCAATTCAGCACCTGTTATGAAGCCAGCGCTTTTGCAGCGAGATGTTTTGGACAATCCGCCTCAAAAGGCAGAAATGAAGGTTTCAGCTGAAAAGACAGCTCTACCGGAAGAAGAAGCAAGGCCTGAGCCGAAATTATTTCAGCCAAAAGTTTCTCAGGAGAGCGTGAGCGCTCTTTCAGCATCCCAAAATGATTCGTTTTCAGCTCCTTTTCCCGAAATGGACGAGGATTTGTCCCAAAATGATGCTGAAACCGAGTGGGTTAGTGATGAAGGTGTGACCATAGAACCTATCAAATCAAAGAAAAAAGATAGGGCACTGTTCAGGAATGTGTCCAAAAAAGCACATAAAAATGATGATCTTGAGAATGTATCAAAGAGAAGTTTTACACCTGCACCGACACAAAAAGTCAATGTTGTGACGAAATCCATCCCGGAAATTGAGGATTTTTCACCCATGGCACAGAAGGTTTTGAAGGCCAGTAAAGAGGACGGTATTGGTGAGAAATCACAGCCTATGAGCCTCTTTGAAAAACTGTCAGGTCTGGGTAAAAAAATGTCCAAGTCAAAGGATGTTTCTGCCTCAGTCAAGGGTGATATTAGCCAGGATACTGAGAGAGATAATAGAGCTTTGGAAACTGGAAAGCCTATAGAACAAGAGGCTTTAGAGCCTGAGATGCCCGTTTATGGAGCGCTGGAGATAACAGAAGAGGAGGAGAACCAAATTCCTTCCTTCTTTAAGAGAAAAGCTTAGTTTTTATCCGTTTTGAAGGCGCAACCTTCTTGTTTAACAGCAAGGAGGTTGCGTTGTGTTTTGCCTGTGCGAATGCGCCTGAAAAAGCTGTGGGCGACGAATCAATTTTTCTTTGTCGGGGAGAAGTTAATAATTTGTTTGCATAAAGGTACAACTATGTCTAGTTGATGAAATATTGTAAAAACGTAACACTATGTAACAAAGCGTCATTTGTGTTCTGACCCCGAAGCACCGTATAGTAAAGTTGTAATTAAAGTTCACTTTTACAAATAAAATAATTAAACATAAGTTCTCGGTGTTTGTATCTGCGTAATCCGGATCAATCTCTCCAATCGTTTTTTAAGAGACTTAAAGTTCTAAGTATCGTGTGTTCTTTAAATATATATGGGAAACATTGGGGGAGTAGAATGTAATTACTCATTCTACCTATTTGCGAATATTAACGCATAGGGACGCTACAATGAAATATAACAGATTTATAGGTGCATTACAGACAACACTTGCTGATACAGTAGAATTGTCTGGAACTGGGGTTCATAGCGGTGCATCTGTCTCTATTACATTACATCCTGCCGAGATTGCTACGGGCATCCGTTTTCATATCATGAAAGACGGCGCTGTGGTTTCAGATATACCAGCTGATTGCGGTATGGTTAAAAATGTAACACTTTGCACGGTTCTTGGGGACGAAAAAGGTCACATCGTTGCAACTGTTGAACATCTTCTTTCTGCAATTCGTGGTCTTGGCCTTGATAATGTGATTATCACGATCAATAGCGGTGAAGTACCCATTATGGATGGCAGTGCCGCCCGTTTTGTGGATGCGATTGATGAAGTTGGTGTTGTTGAACAGGATGCGCCACGTCGTTTCATTAAGATTTTGAAAGCGGTTCGGATTGAAGAAGGTGATTCGTTTGCTGAATTGATGCCACATGATGGTTTCAAGATGGATGTTGAAATTGCTTATGATAATGAAGTGATTGGTACGCAGCGTGTTGCTCTTGAACTGACACCTGAAAATTACCGCACAGACTTAAGCCGCGCCCGCACATTTGGTTTTATGGATGAAGTCAAACAACTTTGGGCCGCAGGTCGCGCTCTTGGTGCTTCTCTTGAAAACACGGTTGCTCTACAGGATGATAAAGTGGTTAATCCTGAAGGTCTACGTTATAAAGATGAGTTTGTTCGTCACAAGGCTATGGATGCTGTTGGTGATTTGGCTCTGGCTGGTGCGCCAATCCTGGGTGCTTTTAAGTCCCATAAAGGTGGACATCGCATGAATTATCTTGTTGTTCAGGCACTTTTGACAGACGAGTCAGCATGGACTTATGTAGATGCACCACGTATTCGTGAAGCAAATGAAAATAACTTTTCTGCCGTTGCAATGGTAAACTAAAGAAGAGTGACATGACTTTAAAACAGGTTTCTTAAACCAGGATAGATTTTTCTATTTTGGTTTTGGAGGCCTTTTTTTGTTTTGGCTTTTTTCTGATGGGATGTGAGTATATATGAGGCGAGGCATGATCCTGTAAAAGATCGAAAATATTCTGTTTGTGTTATTTATACATCATATTTTGCCTAATTTCACCATAATAGCAGGGTTTACTATATTCAATATTATATATTTTTTTCAACTTGCTAATCAGCTGTAAATATATTTAAGATACGAGCCGTATAGTTTATTATGAGGCGGTTTTTGTACTCTAAGTTATTGCCAAATGCTGTGTTGTTGCAAAATGCGTAATAGATGGTCTTGAGGCGTTTGAGATTTATAAAAATAATAGATTTAAGAGAATTGATCTTGGCATGAAACATAATATTTTCAATATTTCCCGTTCTTCAAAAAACTGTAATACTGCTTTGTCATATATCATGATTGCAGCTGTTGCGGGTTTGCTTGGTGGCTGTTCTGGTGGTGGACCGTCAATGCCGAAAATGGGCAGCTTTTTTGGTGGTGGTTCTGCTGTGAAGGAAGCTGAAACAAAGCCGGCAGAAACACTTTTCAAGTCAGCAGATGCCTTGATGAATTCGCGCCATTATGAAAAGGCTGCCAAGAAATTTGAGGAAGTTGACCGTCAGCATCCTTATTCGCCATTGGCTCGAAAAGCTATTATTATGGCAGCCTATGCGCATTTTAAAGTGCCAAATTACCCTTCAGCCATTTCAGGCGCCAAGCGTTATGCTACTTTGCATCCTGGTACAAAAGAAGCGGCTCTGGCGCAATATATTATTTCCAGCTCCTATTTTGACCAAATCAAAGATCCAAAGCATGACCAGACAGCAACGCGCGAAGCCTTGAAAGAATTGGAAGTCTTGGTTCGGCGTTATCCTAACAGCCGTTATGCAAAACAGGCGCGCAACAGAATCAAGATTTCTGTTGATGTGTTGGCCGCGAAAGAAATGGAAGTTGGTCGCTATTACCAGAAACGTCACAATCATCTGGCTGCGATTAATCGTTTCAAGACTGTGGTGCGTGACTATCAGCAAACAAAACATGTTGAGGAAGCTTTGATGCGTCTCTCTGAATCCTATATGGCTTTGGGTGTGACGTCTGAAGCCCAGAATGCGGCGGCGATCCTGGGACACAATTTCCCAAACAGCCCATGGTATAAAGATTCTTATGCGCTTCTGAAATCTGGTGGCCTTGCCCCACGCAACAGTGGAAATTCTTGGTTGTCAAAAACATGGAAAGCTGTCAAAACATCTATGAACCCTTTTTAGGCCGTGATATCAGCTGTCATTATTTATGACGGGCTGGTCTTGGTCTTTTAGATTATTTATAAAACGAGATTTTGAGATAAGATGTTATGCATTGGGTCTCTCAATCTGTTCTTAATTTTCGGGTTGCATGACTATTGGTTTTCTTGAAGCTTATTTCTTGAAAATTGATAGGCTTGCAGCCCCTAATATTTGGCAACTATTATGCTGTCTTTACTGTCGATCAGAAATATTGTCCTGATTGAAGCCCTGGAACTTGAAGTGGGTAAGGGGCTGAGTGTCCTTACAGGTGAAACAGGGGCAGGTAAATCAATATTGCTGGATGCTTTCGGCCTTTGTCTTGGTGCGCGCGGGGATGCTTCCCTTGTCAGGCAGGGTGAAGAGCAGGGGCAGGTTACGGCCATTTTTGATCTGGAAAAAGATCACGCCATTTTTGATTTACTCAAAGAAAATGATATTGCGATTGATGACCAGCTATTTCTAAAGCGTATCCAGACCGCAGACGGCAAAAGTCGCGCCTATGTCAATAATGAGCCTGTTACGGTTCAATTTCTCAAAACAATTGGTAGTCAGCTTGTCGAAATTCATGGACAGCATGAAAGTCGCGCCCTGCTTGATACAGAAACCCATCGCAATATGGTCGATCTTTATGCAGGATTGGGCAAGGATGTTAAAAAGACGGCAAAATGCTGGGACAAGATGCAGGCGGCGCTACAGGAACTGAATATTCATGAAGCAAAATTGGCAGAAATTCGGGAACGGGCCGAATATCTCCAGCACGCCTTTGCAGAGCTTGACCAGATGCAGCCTCTGGAAAATGAGGAAGAAGAACTGGCGACCAGACGTCAGGTGATGATGAATGCGGAAAAGGTGGTGGATGACCTTAATCTGGCATCAAATGCGCTGGCACTGAGCTACGGTCTGAATGCCCTGAAATCGGCGCAGGGCAAATTGGAGCGTCACCCTGAAAGTTCAGCAGCCTTGACAGAGCCTGTTCTAAAAGCGCTGGAGCAGGTCTTTCTACAGGCTGATGAGGCCAATGATATTGTGGAAGAGGCCTTGCGCCAATGTGCTTTTGAACCTTATGAACTGGAGCAGACGGAAGAGCGTCTGTTTGCATTGCGGGGTATGGCGCGTAAACATAAGGTACCTGTCACAGAATTGCCGACCATGATGGCGCGTATTTCTGAAGAGCTGGAACAGCTGGACGCAGGAGAAAACAAGGTTGATGAGCTGAAAAAGGTTCTGGCTGAAGCAGAACAGGCTTATGGCGTGGCAGCCAAAGGCCTGAGTGAAAAGCGCCATAAGGCCGCCAAAAAGCTGGATAAAGAGGTGACAGCAGAATTGCCGCCGCTCAAGCTGGAAAAAGCCAAGTTCCTGACCCATATTGAAAGTGCAGAGGTTGAAGACGGTGGCCGTCATGGTCTTGACCGTGCGTCTTTTATGGTTCAGACTAACCCAGGTTCGCGGGCTGGATTAATGGCGAAAGTCGCATCAGGCGGGGAATTATCCCGTTTTATGTTGGCCCTTAAAGTTGTTCTTGCCAGGGAAACGTCAGCACCAACGCTTATTTTTGATGAGATTGATGCAGGTGTTGGCGGGGCAACCGCCTCGGCAATCGGTGAAAGATTGTCTGAACTTGGCGGTATGGTGCAGGTTTTATGCGTTACCCATGCGCCGCAAGTGGCAGCTTTGGCCAGTGGGCATATGAAAATCGCCAAAGATGTAAAGGCTGGCAACAAGACCAGTAAAGCGAAAAGCAAGGCCTCAAGTAAGGATGAAGTCGTCATTACCAGTATTACGGTTTTGAAGCCTTCTGAACGGGTGGAAGAAATTGCCCGTATGTTGGCAGGCGCGACCGTGACAAAAGAAGCGCGGGCGGCAGCTGAAAAGTTAATGTTGCCTGTTTCCTAATGGCTTGCCACTTTTGTTTTAAGGAGGCTTCGCAGAATGCGCCTTAATTACAATTGAAGGTCAGTTCCGTTATTTAAGCGGGACTGCTTGTCAGTCCCCTGTGCCAGGCGATAGAATTTCTTTTTGAATGACAATGAGAGAGGGAAGAAAGATGGTGTGTCTTTTGCAAAAATCGGGTTTGAAATTTTTTGGCTTTGTGCTGCTTGTTCATTTCTTGTTGATCGCCACATTTTCTCAGGCTATGGCGGCATCCCCTAAAAAATCGACGATTATGCTGGTGGAAAAGCATTTTGCCAAGGCTATGGGGCTTGATCTTCATGATAAAAAATTAGCGCAAAAGCTGCGTTCAGGTGATATGGTGTCTGATCTTTTTCTTGACCAGAGCAAGGTATATTATGTCTTGATCCGCCTTTATGAAAAATGGGGCGTCAAGGATGGTCAGACAAATTTAACCAGCGTTCGTGCCATTGCCCTTTATCTTGAAAAACATGCGCCCAAATTAAAGAAGAAAAAAACTTCCCTCTTTCGGGGGCTTGGATTTGGCAGGAAGAAAGAAGCAGTTGAGATGGTAGAGGCAATGCCTCCAACTGTTGCGCCACGACCCGCACCCAAACCGGCACGCACCAGGGGGCTGTCTGTACCACCAGTATCAGCACCCGTCATGGCGCCACAAGCGCCTTCCAAGAAAAGTTATATCCAGACTGTTTTTTATGCCACGAACAGGGCAAAGACAGGCGACCTGAATTTTGATAATTTCTATAATGGCGCCCGTTCATCTGACCATAAATTGCATTATGGTATAGCCAAGGTCAATATACCCCTCAGTCACAAGACAGGGCAGATGGAGCTGCCTTTGATGGGCTATTCCTATTTGCGCAGTGAAAGGTCTCATATCTATTTAAGAGATTTGGTAGAGGAGGGGGAGCGGTCATTTTTCTCAAAAATTAGTGCCAAAAAGAATTTGAGCGGCTCTGAAAAAGATTTATTGGTCTATATTCATGGCTTTAATGTTTCTTTTGAGGAGGCGATTCGTAGGGCAGGACAGATCGCCTTTGATTTTCGCTTTGCTGGGACACCGATTGCCTTTTCCTGGCCTTCTGATGGTTCAACAACAGCCTATAATTCAGACCGTGAAGATGCTATTTACAGTGCCAAATATCTGGAACAGTTCTTGGAAAAATTGAGCCAGAAAAATCCTGGCCGTAAAATCCATATTATCGCCCATTCGATGGGGAGTCAGGCATTATTGCATGGTCTGCGGTTGATGGCTGCCAAAAATAGTAAAAAACGGTTTGCTTCAGTGATTTTGGCCGCGCCCGATTTTGATGCAGAACTGTTCCAGCAGC
The DNA here is from genome assembly GCA_032361785.1 of Lepetodrilus galriftensis. Lineage (NCBI taxonomy): Eukaryota > Metazoa > Mollusca > Gastropoda > Lepetellida > Lepetodrilidae > Lepetodrilus > Lepetodrilus galriftensis. Next base: position 9,255 of record JAUTBZ010133613.1, read on the forward strand.
AAATTGCAGAGGAAATAAATCCTCTGGGGCAGAACTGGACCATTTATGCTTCTGAAAAGGACTATGCCCTCTGGGCTTCCCATAATTATAACTCTGTCGCCAGACTGGGAACGCCGCTTAGTCTGGTGAAGGGCTATCAAATTATTGATGCCTCAAACCTTCAGGTAACACCTTGGAATTTAGCGGAAAACCATTCCTATTATGCGACCAAAAAAGTCATTCTGGATGATATGGTCAAGGTTCTGAAGGGATTATTGCCAAAAGAGCGGGGACTGGTTTCTTTTGGTGCGGCCTGGAAGTTAAGGTAAGGACACCTGCAACAATAACCGCGCGATTTGACTTGATATTTTGCCCGTCAGTGTTGTTCCCAAAAGGGTTATATATAGTACACTATGCGCCCATTTTGAGCCTAACTGACAAACAAAATTTCTGCGCCAACGTTGGGCGTTTATTTCTGAGGGATGTCCTAATCGCAATGTGATGTGATAAAAATCTTAAATATATTACGATTTTAGACAAAATCTTCAGATAAAGATAGGATAAACCATTTTTTCTGGTCAGGATGATCATGAGACTATCCATCAATTTATCCTGCAATTCTTCTTGTATTAAGGAATGATTGCTGAATGAATAGGGGCAGGTTGAAATATTAGGGGAAGGCTCTTGCAGGTTTTAAGGGCGCTAAAGGGATATTTAAGGTGAACAATTTTCTTTTGACCATTGCCGGGTTGATTATTGCTGTTTTTGCAGTTGCATTTGCCATTCCCTATTTTGTAAACTGGAATGACTATAGATCTGAGATCGAGCATCAGACCTCCCTTTTTATTGGGCGCGAGGTCAAGATTGATGGTGATATTAAACTGAGCCTGTTGCCCAGTCCTTTCCTGAAGCTAAAACAAGTCAGAATTTTGGACACCTTTCCTGGTGCGAAAAAGCCTTTTGTGACGGTTCATAAATTTACCATTTGGTTGTCTCCCTCTTCCTTACTCAGTGGTCATATTCAGGCGCGTAAAATGGGACTGGTCAGTCCTGTGATTAATTTTATGGTGGATGCCAGAGGACGGGGAAATTGGGAAGAGTTCAAAAAGTCCGACACAGCTGGATATGATATTAATAATATTGCCCTGCAAGATGTGACCATTGAAAAAGGCCGAATTATTTTGCATTCACTGGTGGAACAGGGCAATGAAATATTTAGAACGCCTTTCTTGAATGGAGAGATGTCTGCGGCCTCCTTGTCAGGGCCCTATAAGTTCAAGGGAGAGCTGGATCGTCAGGATGGCGCGCGCAATAGCCTGCGTTTTTCAACGGGGCGAAGTGATGATAAAAAGGGGATGCCCGTCAAGGCTTTTTTGCAAAACCTGACAACCAAGGCAACCTATAAATTTGACAGCACGCTTAAGGTTGTCGAGAATGGCAAGCTGTCTTATCAAGGGAACGTGATTGCTAAAATACCCTTTGAAAGGCTATTCTTATCAAAAGAGGCGCAGTTCAAAGCCCGAAATAATGCGCAAAAAGAGCCGCTCGAAATTAATGCTGTTCTGAAGGGGACAGCTACTCAGGCACGGCTGAATAATATTATCTTTTCTTTGGTGCGCAAAAACAGGCCGCAGGCTCTGAAAGGCGATGTCCAGCTGGACTGGTCGCATGGAGACTTGCAGGCCATTGGTAATTTCCAGTCCCGTCTGCTCAATATTGATCTGATGGGCGGAAGCCAGAAAAGTGGGTTTAATGTTGCGGGTCTGCTGGAGCAACTTCCTGAAAGTCTTTACAAGGCCAGTCATAGTTTCCATCGGGCAGATTTTACCCTTAAGCTTGACCAGGTTCAGGTTGGCGGTGAAATGATACGCGACCTTGAAACGACGCTCAGCAAAACAAAGACAGATTTGCAAATCTCTGACCTGTCTGCAAAGTTACCGGCAGGCAGTTATTTGAACCTGTCTGGCAAGATTGAAAAAACATCTGCCCAAAAAGCGCAGTTTTCTGGACCTTTGCTCATTCAGGGAAAAAATATTGGTCTTCTGAAAGACTGGGTTTCCTCTTCTAAAGGCAGCGATATGCACAAGCCGTTTATCTTTGCCTCGCAAGTGGTTGCGGGCAAGGGCGCGGTGCGGCTGAATGATATAGATGCTGATATTGATGGCAGTTCTGTACGTGGTGAACTGGTGCAAAAATCAGGTGACCAGCAAGGCTTGCAAGTAAAACTCAATTTTCTGACGATGGATAGCGCGACCCTTTTTGGCAAAAAACAGTCTTTGGAACAGCTTGTAAATGGTCTGATACAAGGCAAGGAAAAAGAGTCGGATGTTTTTAAGATAAAAAACCAGACCCTGGCAGATCTGGAAAAAAACAAGGCTTATATAAAGGTACGGGTTGGGGCTTTAGAACTCTCCGACACAAAATTGAATGATTTTCGGGTTGAGCTGGATTATCGCACAGATGACAGTCCGCTCAAAGAATTATCCTTTATTACCAAGGAAGGTTTGAGGGTCGTTTTGGATGGCGGTGTTAAGTCAGCCAAAATGAAAGAGGGACAGAGCGTCAATTTACGGCTGGAAAGTTTGCAGCCCTCAGCCATTTCCCAGTTGGCAAAATATTTTAATTTTTCAGGATCTTTGCTTGGCAATGACAAGCGTCTGGTGCAGTTGCATCCTTTGGAGCTGAATATTAATGTCTCGGCAGAAAAAGGGGATAAGGGGCAGAAGGTTTTGGCGAACGGTCAGGCTGGTGGCAGTGAAATTTTCTCCTATGGTTATATCAAGGGGCATGGTTCTGATGATAAGCCAACCCTGTTTGCGACATCTGACATAAACCTGAATATTTCAATCCGAAACCCTGATGGACATGAGCTGTTAAAGACCTTTATTACAGATTTGGCTCTGGAAAATATGACTGTGATCAAAAAGGGCGAGGGCAGTATCAATATTCAGCTTGCGGGTATTCCTGAAAAAGGTTTGCAGACTGAATTCTATGGGATGCTGCCAGGATTGAAGCTGAAGGCTTCAGGAGAAATAAGGAAGCATGAAAAGGAGGAGACTTTTGCAGGAACAATCAAGCTTGAGGCTGAAAATATGTCTCAGGGGCTGGCGTTGCTGGGCTTGGGTATTCAGGCCAAGCCAGATGCTGGGGGCTTGTTTCTGGAGGGGGCTTTGAAGGTTGAAAATAATCATTATCATATGAGTGATATGAGCGGCAAAATAGGTCAGTCTGATATATATGGCTCTGCTGAACTGGATCGCAGTAAGGAAAAGCCTGTTCTCAACCTCGTGCTGACGGCGCAAAATGCCAGTCTGGTCTCTATACTTGAGCCTGGCATTGACTGGTTTCGGAAAGAGGAAGGAAAGGCGACGGAAACGGGTAATATCTGGTCAGGCAAACGGTTTGATCTGGCATTGTTGCGCGGATTTGAGGGGCGTTTACAGCTCAAGACCAAGTCTTTGGAAATTGATCAGGGCTTAATGGTGCGTGATGCGGTTCTGGATGCCCATTATGGCGGTGGTCAGCTGGAGATTAAACAGTTGAGCGGTAAGGCTTTTGGCGGCATGGTGCAGACAGTCATGACCATTAAGCATGGCCGTGCGGTTTCTCATGTCAAAGGTAAGATCGAGGTTATTAATGCCAATCTGGAAGATATTTTTCCAGAACAAAGTAATGCGCTGGCAACGGGTAAGGCGAATTTGTCCCTGAATTTTAGCGGTTCTGGTTTGACGCCAAAAGGTATTGTCAATCTGATAAAGGGTGAGGGAAACCTGCAAATTATTGATACCCAGTTTAACTATCTTGCCCCGACTGCGCTGGCGCAGATTGCCTTTGAAGAAATGAAGGGTACGAAGGAAGCTGGCAAGACCTTTGAACAGCGCTTTGCGGATTTTTTGTCTGATGGACAGTTTAATGCAGGCACGAAGCGTTTTGATATTAAGCTGCGTGATGGTATTATACGTTTGAAAACCAAAAAATTGGTTGATGGTGAAATGAAACTGAGCATCAATAACTATGTTGCCCTGAGTGATTTGACTGTGGATAGTGAGTGGAAACTTAAGGCAGGCAAGAAAACCAAACCAAAAAATTTGCCGCCTGCTATTCTCAATTTTGCAGGAAAACTGGCTTCTATTGGTGAGATCAAGCCAACCTATAAGCTGAAGGCGTTGCAGAGTTTTCTGTCTGTTTCCAAAATTGAAATGGATGTGAAGCGGCTGGAAGATATTAATTCCAAATTGCAAAAAGCGGCAGATGCTGAACAAAAAGCGCGTGAAGAGCAAGAGAAGAGACATAAAAAGGTTGGTGAAGGCGCAGCAGTGCAGAATATGAGTGGGGGTATCGAAATGTCCCCGCTGGAAGAATTGCCGAATAATTTGCCTGCTTCTGAAGGGATCAAGATTGAAAAACTGGAAGAATTGCAGCCAGCAGGCTAAAATTCTTATTTAACCCCAGTCACTCGGAAACCCGAAAAATTCAGGTGAGAAATTTTGTCTTCTGGAAAGGCGCGTTCTTCGCGGCAGTGCCTTAG
>JAUTBZ010133624.1:0-13760 GCA_032361785.1 Lepetodrilus galriftensis
ATGCCGCAATTAGCGTTAGACAGGACCTGGGACTTCAGATTCAGTCCGTTATATGTGAGTGTCCGGTTTATCCGAGGCCGGTATATCCGAGGTCTACTGTATATCAATACATTTATTGACTGAATTACTTCTTTACGTTGCAGCAGGAATTCCTTAATCATACACAATGACTAGAAACAAACAAAGAAGAATAAAGCTTGGCCCAGATGAACCTATTCAAGGTGGATAATTTTGCACAATAAAACAATAAGATTAATAATTTATTTAAAACAAAAACAAACAAAAAAATCTGATTATTTTGGTTTGCTTTTGTTGTTTTAATTGGGATTTAGAGTCGCATTCTAGATTCTATCATTAATATCACGACTGGTACTGACAGACCAAAGATGGTAACTGCATTGCCACTCTACAGATAGTGCATCCTATCAATATCGCATCAGAAATGCAACTTTTGCGAATATTGATGCTGGGGCCCTCAGGGCGGGATTTAAACTTGGGACCTTTGGCTCCGAAGTCCAACTTTCTACACCTGCGCTACATCCCGCCAGAAGTATATGCTTCAACACAGGGAATGATGAAATGGAAATGGAATAAATAGTGTGAACATACTAGAATTAAGAATGCAATGATGCAAGGTCTACGACCATGTAGTTACCTGCTGTGTGTGACGATGTCCGTCAGAGCCCCGCCCTCCATAAACTCCATGACCACCCACAGCTCGTCTAGCACTAAGTAGCTGTTGTACATGTCTACGATGTTGGGGTGGTGGTAGTCTCGCATCACCACAACCTGAAAAACAATCACAAACACTCATGAAGTTTTGCGCAGATAAAAATTGATGAATAAAATTATTTTTTTAATTTGGGGTTTAAATCTCAACATAAAAGGTGAGCTTCAGCATGAAATCATACTCAAAAAGTTTAATAATCTAGGGGCCGGGTATCGTTCATCCACACACATGATCGGGATACTGTTTTACATCACATCCACACACATGATCGGGATACTGTTTTACATCACAACAAGAAATATTTCACGATTCACCCATATGCCAGTGTATAAAACTCCAGCAATTTCACTGCCAGACACGAGGACTGGTAAGTTTGAGAAGTTACCCGTCCTCATACATGCTGGCCAGTGATCGATGATATACATCTTCTTAGAGGAGGAGGAAACCCGCAACATCTGAAACACTGCATGTTGCAGTAAACATGCGAGCACTGCCAGTACCGACGGACACAGGTTTTGGTTTAGTATCTCGGTAAATTGATGTACAATTAAATTACCTCATTGAACAGGAGTTCTCGTCTCTGCTGTTTCCGGAGATCCATCTTTTTGACAGCAACTTGGTGCTGTTTCGATCTGTCGTTGGTGATGCAGACGATGCCAGTGGATCCTTCGCCGATCTTCACGAAATCTGACAGGAACTCTCGTGGATCACCAGGGGAGACAACCATCTGAAGAGCTGAGCGGAACTGGAAACAACAACATTTAGAAACATTTAGAAATTGTTTAGTTCTTTCACTTATATCATGGCTAGTCAGTTTATGGCAGGAGTAAATCCGTAATTGCTGAATGTTGCAGTAAACCTGTGAGCACCAGCTGGTACCGTCCTGGACCGGCATGACAACGGCATTGTAATTGTACAGACAGCTCATCCTATCGCGTCAGAAATTAACTTTTATGAACATTCATGTCCGAAGTCCAACCTTCTACAAATTGCACGACCACCCATCCCAAGTTGTAATAATGATTAGATTTAATTTGAAGTGTTAAATGAGTAGGGTGAATATTGATTGTGTTAATTTAGTAATTCTACATAGTTTTGAACATGTGTGCAAAGATATAAAAATAATTAAATCTTCATAAAATTAGTTAATTTTGGAAATAAATTCACATTCAACATTTCACAAACCATGCCAAATTTCAAAAACTGTGACAAACACAAAAAATAACAAATAAAGAAAAGAATCATTTCAAAATCACATTAATTATTAGTAATTAGGTCACAAACACAATTGTCACATTTACAATAACCTATAACCTATCTAATACAAACATTTACATGCACAATACTAAAAGGTGAGCAGAGAGTTCATGCGAGTTAATCGTATTGTTAACAGTTCATATATTAAGTGTGTCAAATCCGGAAGTTTTAAAGGGGCCTGGAGGTACGAAACCAAACATTACCATAAATAAACCGCTGGAATGTATAATATGTACCCTGAAGTAAAAAAGAAGAAAAAAAAACATTTAACCCTCTCACTGCTGGAACAATCACAATCGCTGTCGTCGCCATTGGGTATCCATGGTTGCTCCAAGCAGTTAGAGGGTTAAATAAGGTGTTCAACGAGTGAAATGCACGTGAACTTGGAATATACGTGAAATAAGCCTGGTGGGACTCAAACCTGTTCATGCGAGAGCCTCTGCTGTTCGGGGCTATTTCCAGGCTGCTTGTGGGGCGGGGACTTCCCGCCCGGGGGTGGTGTCTTCTGGTTTGTCGGGGAGGGGTATGGTTGTTGCTGGTGGTGTGGCAAGTGTTGGCTGTTCGTTTGCTTATGAGGGGTCTGGTCCTTGAGAGAGAAAAGACGGGTGGTTTTCGCAGGTGGATTTAGTCATGCACTAGGTTATATAATACAGTGACAATATACATGGTACATGTGGAATGAAAACATGCTAAATCATCTTGAGATTCCTGTGTACACATTAAATTGTCGTACTGTATTTGGTACCTGTTAACCACAAATATTTGTTTTACATGTCACTCTTAAAGCAATTTTAGAAAATTGAAGTGTGACATTTAAAAAATACTACATACCGGGTAGTGAACATTTTGAAATCAAAATTGAAAGGCGTGTATTTTAGCAAATTGAAATCAGAGAATTTTATCAAAAATACTACATAGTAACATAAGTGAAAATTTCGAAAGCTTTCAATAAATCAAAATCAAAAAGCATACATTTTTCTTTTATTTCTTTTATTATTTTAAAATTGGGATTAGGACCACTTTCAACGTGTGTAGTGTGTACCGTAATTAAATTGTATCCACTAGAAGTTGAACAGGATAATTAGATTTTATCCACTAGAACAAGTATGACAAAACAGGAAGCTCAAGATTTCATGCAAAAGTGAGATGTACACTAATAAAACAATACAGACAATATATCGCTGTGTAGAAAAAGACAAAGCCACAGTTGTCGGAGGACAACACAACAGCTGAAATCTATACTGGTGTGTGTACAGTGCCGATCTCAACAAAGACATTAAATTAATGGTAACCTGTTAAGTGACAAGCAGAAAATATTGACTGACCATTATGTTTTTATAATTTTTTAAGTAGCTAGGGGTATTTGTATTTGCCAGTATTGTAACTGTACTGTTTGTTTTGTTTAACAAATAAAGTTACCTATGAAATTAATGCAGATGCTTCTTCTAGTACTATATTGTTATAGTACTAATTGCTATGTAGAAATATTATAATTGTGAACAACTTGATTGATTTTGTTATTTTACATTGCTATGGGAATATTTCACAAATAAAGATGCACTTGAACAAAAATGTGTATTATCACCAAAGGTAAAATTTCACGAAATCAACCTAGCCATGCCTGGTACTAGTAGAGAAATTTCCAATTCTATACAGTGAGTGAATATGGAGTTTAACGTCGCTGCGGGAATCTTTCACCAATTTGCGACGAGTTTTTCTATACATCTACAAAACATACATTGATTTGAAAAGCTCTTTTTCATGCTGGTCGTTGGACCAATTCAATGTAGCTTAAACTTGCAGCTGCAAGATCTAACCAGGATAACCTCATCGATCAGATGGTCATTGTTTGCCCCAAGCATCAACCACGTACCAGTACCGTATCTATCTTAAATTTTGATAAACAGATAACGATACACTCAACACACAGGCTATTGATTGGAAATGTTCTGCAATCATTGGATGAATTCTGAAAGATTCCAAAAATCAATTTGTTCACCTTTCATGAAGAACAGTGTAAATATGTGAAAACAAAAAGCAAAATTGAAAACCAATTCATTGAACAGCATTGATGCCATGCTCCAATATTACTGTCTGCATGCATACATTTACAGACAGAGGTTAGTTAGCGAATGTGAGTGGAATTAACATCACTTCTCCATTAACATTGAATCAATGTATCACTCGGAGGATCATCATGATCCTACTTGATCAATGAAAAGATGCTATTTGAACAAATACTATCCTACTCCTACTCTTAGCGCCAACACGACCACTGCAGGAGTCTTTCAGCCATGCTTACATATATCTGATATAATAGTGGAATGTAGCCTGAACATCTAGCAAATAGCATGCATCAATCTACAACTATGACGGTTTCTATTAACCGGTTATAAGTACACACATAGCACACACGCAGCACATACACATGCACGCACACACACATGCACACACACATGCACACACACACATGCACACATACAATGATACACACACACACACAATGCACAGACACACAAAAAAACATAAGCATGTATTGATATTGTTGATTGCCTTGTCAACTAAGTTCATAGCAATAATAATAATAATGGCCATTTATACCGCGCCATATCCACCCACTGATGCATGCTCATAGCGCTACATAGTATATACATATTAATATTAATTTAAAACTAGATACATTAATATACAGGGATATACAGGAGATAGAGTCAATAATAATAATAATACAGCCGGAATAGATGGGTTTTAAGAGCAGATTTGAAACATGATAGGGATGGGGAGTGTTTGATGGCAGATGGGAGAGAATTCCACAGGGTAGCTGCTGCGTAGCTAAAAGCACGTTGGCCGAAAGACTTTAATTGGCAAACATTGTTTGGAGAGAACAGTACTGCACTAAATGGTAATAATAGTACCACACTAGTTGGAGAAGACTGCACTAGCCGAGATGGAGAGCACTCCACGTTATTTTATTTTATTTATTTAAGTAACAGCCACTTTCAATATTTAAAAAAACTTATATCACAGCTTGTTAGTTTAGGACAGGAGGAAATCCCACAACATCTGTAGTGCTGAATGTTGCAGTAAACCTGCAAGCACTGGTTGGTACTGACAAACCAAGGATGATAACTCCATTGCCAACGGTGGTACAGACAGCGTATTCTATCAAGATCGCGTCAGAAAGGTTTCTTTTGCGAACATTGATGCCAGACTCCTGGGATCGGCAACTGAGTGACTATGTCCAGTCAAACATAACTGTTGGAATCTTTCACCCATTTGCACGATCCTGGAACAGGATTTAACCCAGGGCCATTGCCATTGGCTCCGAAAATACTGCACTAGCTGGAGTGAGTGAGTGAATATGGAGTTTAACGTCGCTGCGGGAATCTTTCACCCATTTGCGACGGCACTAGCTGGAGCATACTTCACTAGCTTCAAGTTGGTAAAGTGATGTCTACATTCACAATGCACGAGGTAAATCCACACATCTGGCGTCTAAATGGAACCTGGCTAAATAAACCTGCTGCCTGAGTAGAACCTTGTTGATTGAGGGGGAAAGCCCCCAAATATAGCATCGCATTGACCACAGTAGACATGAGACAGACACGTGTGATATGGTCTGATCGCTCATCAGGCTGTGTATATTTTCATTTCCAAAGAAAAAAACTTCCGGGGAAAGTTGTGTAAACACATTAAATAACACTTGGAGAGATGTAAACACATTAGGTAACACCGAGTGCTAGCAACACTAACAGTAGACTGGTAAATCCAGCAATGGGGAGAGATTGAGTTAGTTGTAGGTAAACATTTTCCACAGCATCTGGAACATTTGGGAGGAAAGACTGGAACAACCAAGTCACGATTGGGTGAAGATTTTGAGGATAAGCATGGTCAATGCACCAAACTTATGTGCTTACTGTTCACCCTAGTTTTGTTTTTTTAATAAATAAATAAATGAAAATGCTAGACAAATACAGATGCCAACTGATTCCTGAAGATGATGGATGGGCAGAGTTGCACCATGGTTACAATGTTAGATTTCTTCTGCAGAATAACTTGCTAATCCCTCCATAACAATCATTTGGGTACTATGCAGTGTATACCATGTATGCATAATATTGGCAATGTTCCCAGCTCAATCCAAAGTTAAGATAAGTTTGTGGTACCGAATGTAGAGTAATTTAAATATTTTAAAATAATAACAATTTACTATTTGTAAATAGCAATAATAATAATCAACAATAATAATTATAATATTATAAATAATAATTAATAATAATAATAATATATACACATAACAACAACAATAATAATAATTGCATTGTTTATATGTATGATATATCGGTTGTCACTTACAATTAGCATTCTGTACCTAGATATTGTTTACATATCTCCATAATTGTGTACGAGAGACCAGAGGTCACGACCCAAAAGCACATGGGGCAGCATGACCCCCATCAATTTGCATCCGTAGTTACATGTACGTCAGAGACAGCGCACAGGGTACAGGAGAGACAACACAGCCAGTGCCAGACACAGCTCTTATCAAGGGAAACCAGACCCCCTGCTATCAGCCTCAATGGGCTCTCAGGCTCTGGGAGGAGTCTGCAAGAACTACAAGGATGTGTCCCTCCTCGACAACAGATGGAAGGTGTCTGCCACCTGACCCATTGTTCTAAGCTCTTCTGGCATGCACTATCATGGCTGCACGGACCCCAGTGCTGTGGGCCATCAAATTATGGGAAAATCCTCTTTTCTCCCCCATTTACTATTCCTACTCCTAACATGCAACATGTGTAAATATCATGATGCTACTTCGTTAATTTTTTATTTTTATTATTTACTATTTTTTATTGAATGAATGAATGTATGCTTTACGTCGCAGTGGGAATTATTTTATTTTATTTTAATTTTTAATTTGTTTTTATTATTGCATTTTTTAAATTATTATTATATTTTTTTATATTAGTTTTGTGGTTTTTTTACACATGTAAGAGAAACAGATTTAGCTGTTAGTACCATACCCACAATATTTTAATTTGCAAAATGTCCAACATAAAATAAATTTTTTAAATAAAAATAAAACTTCCATATATGTTACTGTTAGGGAGATTTTAAATGGACCCAATTATTATGACCAAATCATTATCATAATTTTTTAGAAGTAATCTGATGAAGACTGACCGGTGCCAACTCTTTCCCAGGCCTATCTTTGATAAAATGATATTCAGATGGCCACAGCCTACAGTGCACATGTACCGGGTTCTCTGGCCACCATAAATGATTGTCGATTGTTTATTATTGGAGGTTTTTTGTTTACCAGCCTGGCTGGCACTGCTGACCAATCCAGGGCAGCCCTGGTCATACTGCCGGGGACAGACATGTTGGCTGCTCTGGTGTTTGACATTTCCCTCTAATCATTTCCATAGTTGGAAACATGTCAATGTCTAACTATGGATGAAAACAAACATTAGGCTTCCAACAGCAATAGAATCTAACTTTAACACTTACTACTAATACTAGCAAGAATATTGATACAAATAACAAATGTTATGAATTTCTACCAGTCCTTCGGATACTTTTAGCATTGGGAGAAAAGGCCTGGCCCTGAGATTATGAAACTTTCTGAGTATGAATCTATGATTGTTCATAAAACGTCACGTGACTTCATAGCCTGAGTATTCTACGAGTCTCGGGCTATGACATCACCTGGCATTTATTGAACAAAATTCTGAATTGAGTATGAAATCGTACTCAGAAAAGTTTTGTAATCTCGGGGCCTGGGCTAGCGGACTAGTGTTTATTTCGATCCCTGATCCACAATGTTCACAATGTCCAATGATACAAAGTTTGTGATAACTGGTAACCATGGTAACATCTCATTTATTTAATAATTTCTATTTAACAGTCTCTCTCCATGCTGGAGGCAACCAGAGATCAGATGCCCTATCTGTGCCTAATCCAGAAGGGAGAGGGTTAAAGGCAGTTCAATACAAACGCAACCTTCCTTAAAATACTGTTCTTGAAGCATCGGCCTAATTTGTACTTTACCGCAAATTCAAGAAAAAAAGCAGATTCATACATAGTAAGTTGATAATAAATAAACACCTTCTGACACCTTGCAAAAACTTTCAAAAGTAGAAGTAAAATACGGGCCAGGAAAGTGACATTCACGTGTCTTGATATCAATACATCTACATCATCATCGCATCATTCAGGGTTCAATTAGACCACCTAATGGGAAACTAAAAGTTACTCACAAGCGGAATGCTTCAGCACATAGAACCATGTTAGAAAGGTCCACGATTGATATCCACTCGGTCGTGACAACCATAAACATTTATATTCATTGCTTTGACCCCATTTCCCAGGAAAATATTTCTAACCTATTTACAATGCCAAAGTACTTTATAGATTGTTAATAGTTTCCATAAATAAAATTATTACTATAGAAAGGTAGGACTATAATATAATACTGTGATTACTGCAAACAATTGAAATGTCAACCCTCTACTCATAATTGATCACATATCTCTAGCTTATGTTATGGTAGCCACTAGAAAAACGAGAAATAGAAGAAGAATAAAGTAACATTATACATGTTATATGGCGATGTTATTGTTATAGATATCATACAGAATACACCATGGCATATATTGAACACACATTATTTATAACATATTATCAACTACCGGTAACTGTGCTAATATTTAATAATTGGATCCAATACTATCTATATTTTTCTGGTATAGGTTTAATGATCTTTACTAACAGAAACTGCTGAGCATGCAAATTTAGCCAAACAACATACTGGTTGTGCTCAATGCTTGAGGTGACTAAATTTATGCGCACAAAAAAAAAGAACATTTAATTATTACGTGGATTTGCATGCCTAAATCCTGTTTGTGTACCGATTCTGCTTTTCTAATTATTAATTATTAATTTTATATGTTTTATAATGTTAATTTTAAAACAAATTAATTATATTTCAATTTTCAATTTTTACTATCGGTCACTGTCAGACGACTCATTAGTAACTGTAACCAGTGGTAACATGTGTATAATTACTGCTGGGAAACAGCAGCTTGGGTTCCATACTCCCCATGGAGTTCAGAAGGTCAAGTAAGTGTTTAACTGATCCACTGATCAATGATAATATTATACTGTACTGTCCTACAGAGCATTGGATCCTTCAATTACATTGCTGCAGTGTACAATAGTGAACATGTTGAATGAAGCCTTGAACATGTTGACGGTCCATAGATTAGATATAGCAAATAACTATTTGCATTCATGACATAATTTGCTGCTTGAACATGTTGACACTGACAGTGCTGTGCATGTGAATTGTGATAAGACTAGATCTTAGTGTTCTCTCATCGCAAAATTTACCAGTCTTCAACCAGAGTTCTAGAACAACTGTAACAGGACGAGTCGTAGTTCAACATGTGTGTGTTTGAAGCCACACCGACTACTGTACACCATTCTTCAGACCAATCTAGTCAAGTCTTGATTATGAAAACCATGTCTTTGTTATTACCAGGATGTCTAGCCCTCTCCCTGCTGAAGGCAACCAGAGATGCCCTAATGAGCAGTGGTTTTACCTAATCCAGCAGGGAGAGGGTTAAAGACACATAAATTCATATCTGATAATCTGTTGTGAGGGTCATCCCCAAAATATGAAAAGTAAAAGTACCTTTGACTAAAATGTAAAAGAATCATATGTAAAGTGATCGTACTGACAGTTATGCATAAAATAAGATCATTCCGTGCAAGAGTGGGTATAGCTATTTATACCTACATCTCTATGTACCTACCCTTTCATAATGCAAGGCAACAGGGGATTTGGGATGTCCAAGCTCCGAGAATCCATGAGGGTGTTGTTGTCCAGGGCGGGGCGGAGTCTGCACCCCATTGGGCATGTATCGGTCATTGGGGGGATGACCCCGCCCTCCATCCATTTGATCGTATCTCGTGTTCTGCGGCGGCCGCATTCGCTGCTCGCGTTCAAACGAATTATTCGGATCACTATTATAAGAGTTATTGAGTCCCCGGTCGTAGTCGTTTTGACGACGGTCGATACTGTGATAGTCTCTCGGGTCGCGCTGTCCTCGCGGGTCCTGGTAACCGTAGCGGGGATCCCTGGGGTCTCGGCCCTCCCGGGGGTCGCGCACATCCCTTCTCGGATCCCTGGGATCCATGCCCGGGGGATACCGCTCGTCCCTGGGGTCCCTTTCATGGGGGTGCCTCCTGTGTTCTCGCGGGTCCCTGTTTTGACCGTTTTGATCGCGGGGATGACCAGGATGTCCGTACGCGTAGTCGGGCTGGCGACCTGGCATCACCTCATCCTCCATTACAGGCGGGTACTCGGGGTTTGCCTTGAAGTGCGGTCGGTACGGCGGGGGACTTTCTCGCCGTAACGAGTTCGATCTGGCGACACTCATCCCTTTTACTCCGCCTGGGGAGTAGCCGTTTAGATCTGCATTGGAGTGACCTCGGATAATTGCCTGTGACTGAAAGACACAATTTACAACATTGAACAGTTATAAATTCATAGATATCTATATTCATAATATCATTCATTGTATACACATTAATTTCTGATAAACATGTGAATAAAATGTAATATCACAATGAGAATTTATTCTTCAGATAGGTAACTATCTTATTAGAGAAATATTGGACAAAATTAAAGATTTAAGAAAAGATAATAATGAATTACTGGGGGAATTTGCAGTACATTATCTTACTCTCACTCCTCTGGCCTTTGAGGCCCGATGTCACATTAAAACTTTATGTATAACAGCATTTATACAATTGTTTTTCTACATAAAACATAATAATACTTTGCTCAAATTATTTAGCTATAGCTTTAACCCTCTCCATAATGAAGGCAACCGGAGATGCTCTAAAGAGCAGTACCTGTTCCAAATCCAGCACGGAGAGGGTTAACTTAACTGTTGTATTAAAAATAAGTTCTATAATGATGATATAACATTGATAAAGTAGCAGGCCATACCTTGAGTGGTTCAATATCCATGGTGGTGATGTCAGACGGGTCAATGATGGGGCGTGGCCTCTCCTTCTCCACCCCGATGATTCCCGTCCACTGGGGTGGCAGGCCGAAGAACACGCCATGTTCGCTATCAAAGCCAGTGTGAACACGGTGTTCAAAGTTCAGTGGCTTTGAAATTTCAGGCTTTTTCTTCTTGTTCTTGAACATGATTGTATATTTGGTGAAAATTCAAAGCTCCTGAAACAAGGAAATACATTTTTAATTATCGTGTAATATATTGTCTGACTCACATGCACAATAAATTAAAAGTTCTCTCCGATCCAATCAAGTTATTTCACTTATCTATATGTCCATAAACTTAGCTGGGAAAAATACTTTTTGTAACAATACTTCTAGTTGAATTAAAAAAGTCTATAACAAAATGTGCAAACCATACAACTACGGTATACATAATTCAATTCCCAATCTATTAGAATGTAATTTACTAAACTAGTATTAGAAACTGCAAGTGACTGGTATCATGGTTATTGTAATTTTGGATCATTTACTGAACATGCAGAATAAGCATTTCCAAAAGTAACAACAACAACAACAACAACAAACATTCAATTATTTAGTTCAAACTTGGTACCATTGGTTCCCCAAGTCTGACAATCTAGCGACTAGTACTAAAACCATCTAATCCACATTGGTAACAATCTCAAATACCATTTAAACTAAAATGCACTACTGTACATTGCCATTTGATTATCATGGTCTACCATGTGCATTAATAAACTAAAACCCTATTATCTTAATCCAAAATGCTGCATTTAAAAAATAAATAAAAATTACTTCATAATGAGGATTAGTGGTCTACAAAATATAGTGGTTTTTATCACTGTAATTCATAATCCCCAGAAGATAATTACCTGCCTTGTATTAATGTACAACATCCGACAGGTAAACAACATACCAGTCCAATGGCCTCATCATGTTTAACGTGTTCAATCAAGTGTGAAATATGCACTTGACAGGTGATGTGCAGTTAACATGTAGGTAAAACTCGCAATCAAAGACTAGTAAATCACAAACAACTCCAATACACAATTAACAGGGTAATACACAGACAATGTAGCTACTGTGTACCGAGATAATGAGATCCTTTAGTCTAGATCAGAATATATAGTACTTAGCAGAATGAATTGTTTTTTCTTTCTACAGTTTCATGAATTCTAAATTTAACATTTGTGATTGAAAACAACTAAATAACAAATGTAACTTGTAACACATTTATTAGTAATTATCAATAACACCTTGTGATGTTTAATCTATTTGATTTCCTATAATAAAATAAACATAATTGGTGCAATATTATAAGAACTCTTGTCATCTCACTTTTATAATGCAGATTGAGGTGCTGTAAAGGTTGCGTGATTATTCCAGGTATGAGATTGTAAATAAGACAAACAATATATTGAGGTACAGCATTATTGTACAGGATAATGTACTCTAATCCAACAGAATTAAGAAAATGTGAGTGGGTGTGGCACATTGACACCGACACCCTAGCCAATACTATTTGTATCGATCAAAGTCCGTCTTGTTTTTAAATCAACAGGTAGACACAGGTAAACACCAGGATCTCGTATGTCTTAAAAATGCACGACACAAGTTGCAAATCTAGACTCAGAAAGTACAAGGACCGCCACATGGAGAAACTTTCTCAAGTTCACTGGCTCGGGGCAGGGTCACCTGTGTGAGGTGCGATACCAACGCGGGACAGCGGTGATTCATGTTGTAGTCAAACTCGCCTTGTTTATTTCGCCGGATGCATGCAGAAGCCGTAGTAAATGCAAATGTTGAGCAAATAGCAAACATAAACGATGGATGTAGGTTATAAATATCATATACAGCAACAATTTAGATAGAAATATAACGTGGAAGAAGTCAGATATGTTGAAGCAATTTCAGGTCGGAAGTAAAAATCCTCGATGTTTTGGTATCCCGAAATTAGGGCAGGGCCATGTCAAACGGTCCCCCTCGCTAGCTAACTACAGGTAATAAAATACTGCGTTTTGAAATGGTGTTCATCTCCAAGACAAAATGCAGAAGTTACAACCTTCGAAACTTACCATAAGGGTAAAATATAACAGGAAATATATCCTTATCCCGTACAACTGCTTCGCGACGCCATAATTTTTGGGGCACTTGTTACATACGGGCATTTCAAGCATCTACCACCAGGTGGCGCGAGGGATTAACTTGGGGGAGTCCCATGGGCGCAAATTGTATAAAACCTTGACAACCTATATATTTTCATCTAAGAAATACATGTTTAGCGAAGTATTGAACGTAGAAGATATATATTCAATTATATCAACTTAAGTTAGTATTGGATTCCTCAAATGCAGCATAGTTTACGCAAGGAGTTAATATTAGCATATGAGCAGTCCAGTTTTTATCTAAATTGTGCCAACATTGCCGCAGGTAAAAATCTTTTTCCTAACCTTGATAAGAGCAAGATATTTACTGAGACAAACACTAACGAACGTAATCCAACGGAACATACAATGAATGGGAAAATAAAAAATATTCGGATGAATTATACCAACATATAAATCTATTCAAACGTACACACACGCACACGCACGCGCGCGCGCACACACACACACGGACAGAGAGAGAGAGAGAGAGAGAGAGAGAGAGAGAGAGAGAGAGAGAGAGAGTAGGACAAACTGTGATATCTACAATTCTAACTGTCGAGCACTAGTAGTA
>JAUTBZ010133635.1:0-13758 GCA_032361785.1 Lepetodrilus galriftensis
GTGATATAAGTGAAAGATCAGGGGCGGGTGGTAGCGCAGTTGTATAACGGTTGACTTCGGAGCCAAAGGTCCCAAGTTTAAATCCCATCCCAGGGAGGCCAGCATCAATGTTCGTGAAAGTTACATTTCTGACACAATATTGATAGGTTGCACTATCTGTAGAGTGCCAAATGCAGATAACATCCTTGGTCTTGTCAGTGCTCACAGGTTTACTGAAACATTCAGTGCTATGGATGTTGCAGGTTTCCTGCTGCTCTAAACTGACAAGTCATGATATTAGTGAAAGATTCTAGAAAGCGACTCTAAACACCAATTACATTTTTTTTATTAAAATAAATTAGTATTAGTAAAATCATTTAAATGATCACGTATTGAGGGCTGTGTTTACTCTTCCTTTCCAAATGGGTGATCGTCGCAAATGGGTGAAAGATTCCCGCAGCGACGTTAAACTCCATATTCACTCACACCAAATGGGTGAAAGATTCCTGCAGCGACGTTAAGCTCCATAATCACTCCTACTCACTCCTACTCACTCACTCACTCATTCACTCACTCACTCACTCACTCATTCACTCACTCACTCACTCACTCATTCACTCATTCACTCACTCACTCACTCACTCACTCACTCACTCATTCACTCACTCACTCACTACCTACTTCCTGTCCACAGCTTCCTGTCCACGCTAAGCAAGGCGCACCAACAGATCATCACGCTGCTGTTCGGCACATGGTTCCGCATCGTGAACCACGCGGACATCAACGCGATGACGGTGGAGGCGCTGGCCCGGAGCTGCGCGGGGTCCATGTTCCACACGTGCGCCGAGGACCCCGGCAAGGTGGAGAAGGCCAGCCGCATCATGCAGCTGCTCATCGACAACTTCGGCTCCCCCTGCATGTTCGGCAAGGAGAACATCGAGTACTTCACCGAGATGACCAGCACGGGGATCCTGGTGCGCGAGAACTTCCGGTATCGATATCAATACCCGTCGGACGAAATACTACCTCGTGAGTACCTCCAGAGATTGAATGAGAAAGCGATTGAGTGAGAGAACGAATCAGTAGTGAATCAGTGAGACGATTCAGTGAGGCATGAGCTGTTCTCGTAAATATTTTTTCAATTTTTGTTTTAGTGTTTTTGTTTTGCAAACTTGGTTTTGAGCTTTTCTTTAGTCTGTTGCTTATTTGTTATATAATTTTAATTTTTACCTGCAAAAGTCAACCTAATAAGGAGCATTGTAATGCATCCAGAAGCGAAAGGGTTAAGGTGGATTCTTTTTATCATTTACTAGATGTGTTGGTTTTCTCAATTATGTAGAACATCGTATTAAATATTTGCAGGAAAATGCCTCTCGTCAGGTTTGCAAAATGAAATAACCCTGGCACTTAACCATAGTATAGACTGATATTTATTCCATATATTCCAGTCACTCCCATAATATATATTCAATATAATTTTAACTTCATTTATAAATATCAAAGTGGACTCTTGAATAATAATCTTACTGTTTGCAGTAAACGTTTTCGGTCAATTTAGTTAATCAGTCTTGTTTACAATTAATTAATCTCATTCCAAACTTGTCATTGTTCTTCTCTAGGAGCAACACTTATTTGTGTTAGGACATTTCGAGCATGTATGATGAAATGAAAATTGCAATAATCTTGGTCAAGTACACATTGAATGTTAATTTCCTGAAATCTAACATG
Organism: Lepetodrilus galriftensis; assembly: GCA_032361785.1. Lineage (NCBI taxonomy): Eukaryota > Metazoa > Mollusca > Gastropoda > Lepetellida > Lepetodrilidae > Lepetodrilus > Lepetodrilus galriftensis. The sequence goes on from JAUTBZ010133635.1 coordinate 1,708, forward strand.
GGAATATTAACCATGTATTTATCTGATAAATATCAACTTGTTAATATCACATTTGACTTCAACTCTTACAACCATGTATCCTCTTTTGAGCACTTTATTAATATCTCTTTCCCTCGCTCATACATCTCACTACAGACTTGTCTCTCGTGTCTGGCTTCCGAGATTACGAAACATTTGTACGATTGCATGCTCAACTTAAAGTTTGCTTCATCCATCCTCATATAAATTTTAGCCTGAGCATGGAATCGTGAGCATGGAATCGTACTAAAACATGTTTTGTAATTTCTGGGCATGTGATGAGATGTATGAGCATGTATTATTTTGAAAGGCAGAGGTTAACTGTTAACTTTCTTCATTTCTTGTTTTGTTGAATTGTTCAATGTTTCTGATGTTGTATTTCATGTCACCAAAGCTATCCATGCAATTTTATTAAAATAATCGTACTCAAGGTAAAATTTTACAAAACTTAAATCGTACTTAAAAAACAACATTTCGTAATCATGGGGCCAGATAGCTGTGTTGTTTTTAGCCATTAGGTATACATGAAGATTTGGCAATGGTCGCATCGAACAGCTTTGGTGATATGTTATTTTTGGTATGATTTTGTGCCCCTCACGACCTGCACAGAGTTGTCTGCCCTTCCTTCTTCCACCCCGGCATGTTTTTGTTTGTTCGTTGCATGTGTAGGCGAGGAAGCAATGCGATGTTTCAATACGTTCCTTCAGTCGGAGGCAAAACAGTTCGGCTTTGACCTCCAGAAAAATGGTAAGCTCGGGGCTGCGTTCAATAACTACGGCGAACAGTCGAGAAATCGTGCGAACGTTCAGAAATGCTCACAAGCACCCACGAACCCTAGCACACATTTGCGAACACTTTACAAGTGCTCGTTAACACTCACGCACACTTTGGTGATGAGCATGCCTCTAGCAATGGATGAAATTTCGGCAAAATACTTGCCACGAATGCTACAGAGCATTCTTGAACGTTTGCGGTTGTTGAACGTTGTCTCTGAATAGGCCTAAATGCAATGTGCAAACTTACATGAACAAAACTGCTTCAAATTTAATTTGCTTTATTTTATATTCCTCTCATTTCATTATTTTTGTTGTTGTTGTTTTACTTTTCTTTCTGTGATTTATATACATTTTAAGTTGTTTTCTGCAAGTGTATTGAATGTAGAGTTATCTCCCTTTGATGTGTTTTCATGTGAAGTGTTACGATGATGCATGATTAATTTCTATATAAAATACTGTGCAATATCGTGTTATAACCTTTTTTAAATGCACTAACTACATATTGGTTTTTAGCACAGATTAATTATTAATATTTTTCAGCATATTCTATGCATGCTAATATTGTTAACCCTCACAAAGTCTATCCATATCATGTCGTGCACGGGCTAACATTGAAAATTGTATACTGATTGTCTATACCGTTTTCATGTTAAAATTGACTACAATTTCAGTCTCTACCTTACTTGTTCGACTTCCATCTGATCATTATAAATAGTCCTAAGAAAAACACCTACCCTCTCGGTCCTAGCGTCCTTGTACAAGGACACACACAAAATGGTCTCTAAGTACAACAATTTTCAATTTTCAGTTATTGCCCAAACATATGGTTAGAAATTCAGGCTTACCGTATATGGGTTAATTATTTCCCGTTAAGCATCGCCACGTCGCACTTTCTCTCTGCAGATGTTTCTGATGATATCATCGAGATGACCAGCACGGGCGGGGACTCGCAGCGGGAACACGAGCACGCGCCCAGCGAGAGCCCCGAGTCCAGCTCCCCGCTGCCCGGACTCCACCGCTTCTCCGACATGGAGGAGTCCCAGCTAGCCAACACTGTCAGCACCGTGTCCGCGCCCGAGGTGTCGCTCATGCCGTCGCCAGAGTTCTCTAAGGTACGGTAGCGCCACTTCTGTGTGCTGATTTGTGCCGGACTGTCGTGAGTCGGTGTACAATTAATTTTCTTTTATTAAAATTTTTCTTTGTCTGTTAACCTTCTCCTTGCTGAAGGCAACCAGAGATTTTGTTGTTGTTGTTGTCTAATCCAGCATGGAGAGAGTTAATAGAATTATACATCTGTCAGTACCAGCTGGTGCTCGCAGGTTTACTGCTGCCATAAACTGAAAATCTGGGATATAAGCAGTGTTTGAAATAGAGCCTGTCTGCACACCTGTGATGGGTTATTTTCAACGAGGACTGGTCAAGTTTTAACCGTGCACGCTCACATGTCAATTTGTTTTAATTTAATTTTTTTAAGATGTATATTATCGATCACTGGCCAATATGAATTGATCTATTAACTCTCTCCATGCTGGAGGCAACCAGAGATGCTCTAAAGGGTAGTGTCTGTGCCTAATCCAGCAGGGAGAGGGTTAATGTTGTTCCTGCGTTTGTTGCAGCGGCCAAAGTCAGTGGAGGACAACCTCAACGAGGTGAAGACATTCTATCAGGGCCGCAGCCTCAGCAGGTTCAACTCCGTCAAGCGGAAGCAGCTGGAACGACTCCGACAGCGGTCCGACTGGTTCCTAGGCCCCAACGGGCGGCAGCAGGTGCAGGCTGGAGGCGGGCGCGAGGCGCTCATGCTGATGAAGAAGGACTCGGTGACGAAGGCGTCGTCCGAGGGCGCCGTCCTCGACTGCCTGTCCGATGTGGACAGCGTATTCACCGACGAATGTTCCAGCCGCAGCGAGAGTCCCGCGTCCGAGCCCGTGCAGTACCGCCACCACCACCACCACGGGGGGTCGGGCCGGCGCGGGGTCATCCACAGTGACACTCTGGGCGACATGGACATCCCGGGGGGGCTGGAACTCGGGCTGGGGGTGGGGAGGACGACGATACCCCCCGAGGACGACTCCCCTTCCGAGATCCACGACGACTTCCCTCCGGAGTGCCACCACGACAAGGGAGAGGAGGAACTGGAGGAGGAAGGGGAGGTCGTGACCCAGACGGAGGGTGTGACCCAGACGGAGGGCACCACGACCCAGACGGAGGTCAAGTGCTTCAGGGTGGAGCATAGCTTCGGAGACACGATGGATTCCTAGCACTTGTGATAATAACAAAAACTAAAACTAACACGTCGGACCATTATTTCACGTGGTGTCTGCTTTCACGGACCAAAACACTTACATCATCCCGATTGGTCGGTCGGTCGGTCGATATGTGGCAACGTTCTACTTTTATTTTTCTATATTTCTCTGTTGACATGGTTACTTCAAGCGGCAGACACCTCACAAACTTTCCCGATCATGCAAAAGGACGAAGTGCCAGAAAAAATGTTTCGACAGTTGAAACCCATGTTGTTGTAGCCTGTTTTTACAGTAGAGTATGAACATGATGCTTTGGTAGCGCTACGATGTTTTCCGAGAATCTCTAGAAAGTACTATATGGGATTAATAGCCTGAGATATGCTACATTACAGGCCACACAGCGTTGTATTATTAAACCTGATGTGAGAATTGCTCAAAACCTCTGTTACCACATTGAGAATTGCTTAGAATGGAATTGACTAAAAATGTAATGATAAATTATTCTTCATGGAATCCATGTTTATTTATACCCAAAGCAAAAAAGTCTTCAAAATTAGTTTTCAGATAATAATTATTAATGAAGAATATTCTTAATATAGATGATGATTTACTTTTTCATGGAATCCATATTTATTTATAGCAACGAAAAAAGTACTCAACATTTTGTTCAGATAATAATTATTCATGAAGAATGTTCTTAATATTAATGCAGTAAAGAACTTAATTTTATTTTCATCATTGTGACTAAAAATATGCGTCATCAATCACCATGGTAATCCATTAGGTTTGGTTGCTATTGGTAACAAAGAGATTTGGCCGTAACTATGGACTTCTGAGATCCTTGTGTTTGTTGTTAATCAGGGGCCCCCTAGCACAAATCAATTAAAGTACTATGACAACGATGCTATGCCAGAAATATTTGGTCGTAATTCTCATATTAGTATACATGTAAATTTTTGTGGTTTGATCATAATGTTTACATGTATACTAATATTATTTTCAAACCACTGGTTCTGAACCAATGTTGTTGTTTCAACATCGATGTCAGAAAATACGAATTGTTAGAAATGATTTAGAAAATGATGCAGGTTCAACTTGTAGCTATGGCTGACAAAAAATGGACGCTGTTCATATTTTATTTATACAGAAGTTTTAACAATTGCGGCCCACGCTTGCTGTTTTGTTCAGGGATGGCAATTGTCTGCAGAAATCCGCCGCTTTGCTTGTCCAGGTGTCGATTTATTTGCCCTGGACGTGGCTTGGGCCCAGCATATCAGGCTTGTTTTCCACTGAAATCACAATTGTCTGTTGCCATGCCTGACGATAAGTTGTCCATACCAAAGATGATGACGGCGATTTGTTTAGGATTTTTTAATTAAAAAACTAAAAAAAACTTTAAAAAATACTCCATCTGAAGTACATAATTATTGATTTGTGCAAGAGGACCCCAGGATAAAACTTACAGTCTACGTATTTTATTTTATTTTTTTGGTTTTGCTTACATTATGATTGGCTTACAACATGTATACTACTCATCTAGAACGCCAGAGTTGTCACATACCCTAGCCATACCGTATTTTACATCAGTTTTACGATGTCTGCATGTTTTTGCGTCTCTTTAACAATATGTTCAGCTTTATATGCCATATCTTGTGTCTGTATCTTTTACTCAGTTTATAGTGTGTCAAGAGGTTTATCCTTTTTTAGTCCTGCTTTTCTTCTCTTCTCTCTATCCACCATGCAGAAAACCTAAATTTAGCCATAGCATTTGTATGATCGTTGGTGATTGTGTTTTACACGTGTGTGCGTGCGTGTGGTTGTGTTATTTTCCAGCGAGTTTCAGTCAAATTTTTATACTGACGTTTCTGTCGTAACGTGTTGAACTTGTGTCAGATAAGTTTGTACATCATTGATATTGATAGTTATTTATGGCATAAATACTGTAAGTAATTTTTTATCCCACGACAAATCTTTCTAACCGATTAATGTTTATTTAATATGTAGAATATCTTGGCAGTTTTGCTGAAAACCAAATTTTGTTTTCACACAAGAGGAATATTAGCAGTTACCATGGTTACAAAACATACATATTATGGAGAAGATTTCATGAGAGGTTCTTTTTACATAATAGACACATTGAATATCAGAATTAATATAAATATTGTAGTATTATTTCTTTCACTGGTGTCTAAATAACAACATGGCTACAAATCAAAGTTTTGAGTACCACTACTCTTCATCTTCCATGTACAAAAGACCTTTTTCTTTTCAAAAAGATTATTTTTGATTTATCAAAATATGTATGGTTCCAAACTCAGGTTCGAAATATGGCCTGAACAAAGGTCATAGGTCAGGCTTGTTGGAAGGTTATATGACATAGCTAGGAACAGATCTAGGGATTTGAAATTATGTTTACGTTCAGGATTTACACTCGTAAATGTGTTGGTAGAAGGGGGTTAAGGAACATGCACACCACTGTACAAGAAAACATTATTTGGGGTTTCTTACTTGAAATATACAATAATTACACATCAAGAAACATTTAAAAATTACCTTGAAATTAAATCTGTGTTGAAATGGATTTATTTATTGTGAAAAGTTTTGTAGTTTAATTCACAAAGATACTGTGTCAATTTCAATCAACTCTCACGGAAAATGATTTCCAAGTCAACATCGTACAAAATGTTATTTTAACCCCAGGACTCGCTGTCTCGTAGCGCTGCATGATCCATCGAGTTCCGACTGCAGCGCTATCAATTTCCAATTCCATATTTAATTCTTAATTTATCTTTATTAATCACATTTGGTGTTCGTATCTGGTCCTATTCCACTGTTTGGTCGTAGCGCGTCGAGCGTCGTAACTCGCCATAACTCTCGTAACGCTGCGATACTTCCGTGGAATTCAGGGTCTAGAATTGTTTTGGAGAAAAACCGCCACCACATAGAATAATTCCAGAGAAAAAGCGGTGGTATATTATAATTTTACTCATATGGTGCATGAAGAAATCGATTTTGTTGTTAAAAGAGATTTCAAAAACGATATAGTTGTTATAACCTCCTCAAACTGTTAAATTTGTTTGTGCTTTATATCCATGATGATAAAATTCGCATTTATCTCTTAAAAATCACATAGTGGAGCGTATGATACTGTTGCAATATATTTGTATAAAGACTAGTATTGTAGCGTAGAGATGTATACATTTGTCAAATAAGGTAAACTGTATTTGAATGATATTGCCTTCTACATGCTGGGAGGGGGTTGGGATTTGGGGGGGGCGGGGGGTTAATCCGAGAAGCTCTGTCAAGCAGCAATCATCATTAATTGCAGGGAAATGTTTAATTAACCATCAAACGATTATTATCCTTTTTCTTTTTTATTAAATTGTAAAATAATTACGTAATTTTTCGAAAATTTATTTAATTTAATTCATGCTATATTTATTATTGAAGTGCTATTGATATATTTTAAATTTTATTTGAATATATTATAAGCATTATATCTCCTTGACACGTTCACAAGCAGTTGCATGGAAAGTAGCACCTAATCGTTAACTCTTTGAATTGTGTGTGATTGAATGGTGTGAAACCCCTAAATTCCTTTTGTTTTGTTAGCAGTAACTGCTATCTTTCGTTAAAAGGTTTTAGGTACTCGACATCCATCTTGTTTGTATTTGTAAGATGTCTTTAACGCTCGACTCTGTCATCAAGCAACAAATACAGCACGTTCAATTGATATTTAAAATACGGCCACAAGTCAATGTTTGTTTTGCCATTGCATTCAAAAATTAATTTTGAGGTTCATTTTGACACCATCATTTTATCACTGTGATGTCATCTGAGATTTCCAAATGAGCATTTTGTGAATTATCAATGAACATTAATGTCTTTTTAAATATTAGTTGGAATGTGTGAATGAGAATAAACTCTATATTTTATGATTGTTATGACATACATATAGGCAGAAAACCAAAGGATAGATAGGAATTTAAAGCGTGTGCAATATTATATATTGACTAACCCAGGAATTAATTAAACTGCCAATAATATTTTCACAATACCGTACTGTAATATTTATCCTATTTTTATTTATTTTTTATTTTTTACTTTCGCGAAGTTTCATTACCTTAGAACTAACTAGTAGTGTAATTGATGAATGTTTAACCCTCTATCAGTCGTCACTTATTACATCTAGCACTGCGCAGTGGTATATATATGATAATCGCATGGATGAATTTTTTTTATTTCCTTAATTTAAACAAGATTCTCACTAACAACAGTGCTAGAAGTGAACATTCCAGATATAGCTGGGAATGAAACCCGTGTGTGAGCGCCGACGGCATCGACACAGCCGTCTGTCGTCATCGTCGTCGTCATCATCATCATTAACTCTTTGACATGTAGAGACACAAAGAGTATGTTGATTTTAAATGTTTTGGTTTTTTTAATTATATATATTGACGTGGATGACTACACCATATATACGATATTGGCAGCTGTACCAACAAACTGCATCTTGACATTCTTTGTTTCCTGTGTGAGAATTTTCCATGTCCGAAAAAAGTTTGTCATGTTTCCACATTTCATGTTGATTACCGAGGTGTTTGTTTTTTTCCATGCGTGTAAAGTAGCGCCCAAGTTGTTGTTATTGTTGTTCACGTTGTTAACGTTGCCTAGCAGCTTTGCCTGGTTTGTTGTTCATTTTTTTCCAGATGGTTTAGTAGAGAGTGGATGGCGTATTCATGACGCGGAGACAACACAAATATGCTTGTTTCTATGGCAACCGCTCTGCGTTGTCATAGCAATGCTGTAGATAGCCATTGAAATATATATATATATACACGTATATATAGTTCGATTTTGTCACATGATTACCGTGGGAAATGTTCATGTTTCGTCGTGAATTATGCAACTTTGAAAGCCATAGGATCGTTCAGATAGTCATAATTTGTGAGACATTCTTAAACTTTCCAAGACTAGGGGTCCTATTCGGTACGTTGTGCTTCATCCTCTTGCCGCAAGCAAACAGCAAACAAAGCCCACGGTCGATTGCACCCACGGAGACATGTACTCATATCTTAGTGGCAAATTTCTGGTTGGGCGAGGATTTGCTTCGGCAAGACCTCAACGGTGCAACTGCCGAGTGGCGTCTCGGAAATTTCTTGGAGTCTCTCGCAATGTCCTATTTAGGTGCTGAAGGGGTCAATTTTTTGCACCTATATACGACAGAGTTTTTCTCGGTTGCGCAATTTCCGACGGACCGTGAGGATCGTTTCCGAAGACCCTCCTCCATGCTTTAACCCTCTCCATGCTGGAGGCAACCAGATATGCACTAAAGAGCAGGATTTGTGTCTTAATCCAGTAGGGAGAGGGTTAACAATTATTACTTGAACTCTTTGCCTTCCTCATTATCTGTAACCGATGCTGTAACATTTAACTCGGGATTTGTCACCCGAGACTGTAACAGTGGAGTTTGTACGTCGTCAGTTTGGTTACGTCGGAGTACCGTAGTTCCTCTTCCATTTATTAATATTAATTAATTAATTAATTAATGAACACTGTGCGTGTGGATGTGATGCGGCGCAAGTCGCACCGATCGTCGTTTTAAATGCCCATAGATGTTTTTTAATTTTGCTCAATTTCATACCACGTGTCGTACGCCCCCCCACCACCTTCCCACCCAAGCTGCTGTGCATGGTTATCTCCCTTGTCAGCTCGACGTACTCGCATTGATGCAGATTTGGTTTTGTCTTCACAGGAACTATTTATATGTACGTATGTACGTACGTAAAGGCGTACACCCATGCATTTGCAATTTGGAATTGTATAGGTACGCGATGAATCATCGGTCCAACTTTGCCACCAGTGCACTCTGATACAATGCATATGTCTTCAGTGCAGTGGGTTTCATCATGCATACTGTACATTTTTGTATAAAAAAAAACAATGTATAAATTCCTCAATTTTACATTGCAAGGATATCAGAATGTTGAACGCGTTATCGTTTGTACTATTGGCTAAAGTGAGAATGTTATTAAGTCATAGCTTGTATATAGTTCAAGGAGCCTTTTCACAAAGTGTTTTTTAATTATTATTTTTTAAAGATAACGAGATATCGACAGTAAAATTCATCTGAAAACTGGAAAAAATTTAATCCGTGTAGTTTAATGTTAGTTTCAGATTCAGAAACATTTTGTGATAATGCAAAATTTGTCGTATCATGACCAAATTTTTATCTTTTAAAAAGCTTATGCGAATCGGCTCCACGCTGTTTGATGGAATCTAATTCTAGACCATTGATGTATTAATTTCTTTTCTACAGTGTTCAGTTAAAACCCAGTTTATATTGTACAGTGGAATGCAGTATTTGATGTTTACATGCAAGCACAGTTAGCGTATTGAAAAACGCTTTTTTAATTTCTTTTAGCGACTTTTAGTTTCCACACACTTGTCCAATGTTTGTGCACAGAAACCTGCGCTGGTTACTAATGTGTGTGTTTGTGTGCGAGTGCGTGTGTGCGGGTACGAGTGCTCAGCAAGTGTTTCAACTCGGAACTCGTGCTAAACTCAAAAACTATAGCAGCCAACGTCTGCAGTCACACCACCATTCTGGTTGCCTCAGCACTTATACATCTTCATGTAAGCATGCTGCTGATTGGCTGGAATTCAGTAACCTGATAAAATGCATTACTGATGCCGATTGGCTACATTGTCTTCAGGAACTAGATATGCATATTTGGTGCTGATTGTAGCAGTCTTCAGTAATCAGACATGTGTATTTCTGCCCCGGTGGATGAGCTATTGTTTGATCAGTAAACCCAAACTTCTATTTTCATCCCTCCTTAACTTGATTTGCCTTATAATCAAACACCCAATTGGCTATTTGCAGAGGCAGAGTAGACATTTCTGGTTGCTGATTGGCTAATCTATGTCAGCTGTTGAATATCAGGTTGCTCATTGGCTGAATCCAGATCAGAGTGTTTGCTGATTGGTTGAACTGTGGCCCCCTCATCACTCCTCTCACCCTCCCCTCCTATTTCTTCCTTCACAGCTTCTTTCTCCCTCAGGCTGGGTCTTTTCTAGAATAAATTTAAATGAAATATTTTGGTACTTTTGTTCTTGATGTACACATGGATGTTCACACAAATGATGCAGGTGTCATTCATAGCAACTGAAGACACTTGCAGTCCATATAATATTGGAAACTGTTCTTGGAATGTCGCCTATGAGTGAAATATTCCCGCTGTGATGTAAAGCATTCATTGGAAGTTACAGTGCGGTTATCATCCTTGGTTCATCGGTAAAAACCTATGCTTGCAGGTTTACTGCAACTCTCAGAACTACAGGCCCCGAGATTACGAAACTTTCTCCATACTCTACTCAGTCACATGACGTTTTATGAACAACAGATGAGTTGAGTATGAAATCGTACTCAGAAAGTTTCGTAATCTCGGCCCCAGGTGTTGCAGATGTCCTCCTGTAGTAAAGTGATATACAAATAATAATCTTGAAAATGACTCCAAATCCCAATTTCAAAAAGAAAGAAAATACAACGTGTATATATTGAAAAATAAATTTATTTATATCCAGCTAAAATATCCTAACTGACAACCTGTACAATGACATGATAGCGCATCTAGGCTAAAGACAATCAATAAGATGGGTGACAGTGAAAAGTACACCTTTAAAACTGGCACAGATCTGGAATGTGATTGGCTGAATCCCAGTCGGATTTCAGTACATGTGATCTGATTGGCTTTCCGTTAATCTTCCCCATTCTGGAGGCAACCAAATACAGCAGAGTGAGATTTTTCAAGTAAGGAGAGGGTTAAATGTTATCTCGAGGATGGTAATTCTAACAATGTTATCCGAGATACTAAAGATTGTAAAATGGCCCAACCTGAACTGAATGACATTTAAATTCACGTATACCTGTACTAGTATAAGTACAAACACTCAAAATGATGATCTTCAACAGTATAACATTTCTGAAATGCGGAGCTTTGATCAAGGTACATGTACTTTTAGTTACATGTTTTTTTTTGCGTGATTATTTTTTCAATTGATTCAATTACCGGTAAATAATGGAACCTGAAACATTGTCAATAATAACCGAGTACATGTATAATATTTTCATTGGCATACTTTGCAAATGAAGAAAACAATGGAATAGTCAATACATGGATAACATACTGTAAGCTTTGAGTCACAGAACTGGCATTGAATTAGGTGAGTGAGTGAGTGCATATGGAGTTTAACGTCGCTGCAGGAATCTTTCACCCATTTGCGACGATTGAATTAGGTATTATGGAGCATATTCTCAAAGAAGTCAAAGATTGCACTTCACCGAAATATCATATAGAGCACAAGTAAGCAGGAAATAAAAAATGATAATTGCACAGGTGATATGAAAACCTAATTAATATCATAAATAATTTTATTAATTTGGACTTAAATGCATCTTCAAAAGCAGCTTTGTAAACATAATGGAAATATAGTTAGGCAACTATAACACAAAATGGAAGAGATTCTAAAAATGTCAACTAAAAATATATGTAAATAAAAACACTAAGACCCTTTCACACACAATCATAACTGTAATATATAATCGCACACATTTTCCATGGGTTTCCACACTACACATTCAGAATCGAGGATGACATTTCCTAGAAGGCTAAACACATACAATCATATCCAGCTAACAAACAATGGTCAAATGAATTTTAACCTGAAAATGTATACATTTGAATAGTCTACTGTATTCCAGTATGTTATTCAACCAGCTAATTAAGTGACATATTTCACATCAATTTAATGCTATGACTATAACACTAGTACATTATTTGTATGGGCACAGAAATTGGAAAATTTAATATATAAATCTGAGCCTTTTAAATGGATATATGTTACAGTTAATCTGTATAATCAGGTAATGTGTATAATACCTGATTTTTCCATTGAATTTCAGTTCACTAAGTCAATTTTTAAAAACGCCTGAAATTTCAAAATGATTCCCT
>JAUTBZ010133646.1:0-13758 GCA_032361785.1 Lepetodrilus galriftensis
TTAAAAGTGTGCAAAGCAAGTACGGTAACCGTAAACAGTTACTATAGCTGAATTATCTCTCTTAGATGACAACATCCGGCATGATTTCCTGCGTGTCTATATCCATGTATTGGCTTGGTCCATTATTTTACGGGGGTTTTCCTTACAGGGTCTCTGGTTTCATCGAAGCTGATATACAAAGGAGGTTTCACAATTCCGAATCTCAGTGAAGAGAATGATGCTGATCAGATTGATGTAAGTCTTTATGTCAGGGCTCTAGACTAACATTCTGAGTTACCGAAGGTGCAAAGTATTAAAAAGTAGGTTGCCCGCAGTGCAATTTAATTTGCCCTTGTACATCAGGCATATGTTAGTCCAGAGCCCTGTATGTTTACATTGAATTGGTGTAGGTTTATGATTCAATATTTTATTTTCTCATGTGAAAACAAATCTTGAAAGCAGATTTAAACTCCAAATTAATTTGTATATCATTGCTGCAGGTATACCAGAATCTGTCTTTGATCTTCCAACCTAGTTCGCAATATTTGCACTCAATCTATACAAGAAGGGATTTGTTAAAAACATAATTTATTTAATCATAGATTGATTCTCGTTGCAGGTTAATGTGACCTGTGACAGTACAAGTGATGATGCCTACCAGGTCAAAGAGGTCATGAGGAAGGTCGGCACCAAGGTCATTCGAGAAAAGATGGCCGACTACATCAAGCAGTTGCGGGATGGTGAGTGATCAATATTCTTTGGGATTTCCAGTTTTATCTTCGAAGGCAATAAAAGGAGGGGGGAAATCGCAGTGTTCAGAAATCAATGAAGCCATAAAATCCAATGAACCAATTTGGATAAACTTGTTTCTTATATAAATGTTAATGCTGTCTCAGGAAATGTTTTAATATTCAATATTTCAGAGTATGGTCAAGGAATGATCCTACCGACGAAAGAAGAGGGTAAAAAACAACCACAGACGAAAACCAAGGTTAATATATTGAGTCAGTGAAGTTTTAATGTCGCTGCGGGAATCTTTCACCCATTTCAATGATTTGTGATGAGAGCTCACTATTAACTTGCATTAAATTCCCACAGTGGGTAACATAGCATTTAATATCCTAACATGGTTCAATATTAGATGAAACCTTTTATCTAGTCACACAAAATATTATTATTTTTACGCACTGCTTTCAAAGAGTTTGTGGTCTTTTTGACAGTTTAACAGGAGCATTTCAATATTTGGTTGTATTATTTTCTAGGACTTGTTATACTATTAATGAATATACCAGTTCGGGGCCTGTATGAATGCCTGCATTGTCATAGTGATGTATTTCAGAACACGATGAAGGACGAGATGAACAAGGTTGTGAACCACTGCAATACAAAGATGGAGACTCTTAATCTCCGTGTTCAGACGAAGAAAATTACGTTCAAGGAAGACTTCAAATGTCGAGCGGCTGATCTCTACAGAGCTTTGACAGACAAGGCAGTAAGTTGTCAGGAATACAGTTTTTCTGAAAAATTATTAATGTATACTGTCGTTTATGATCCCTGAAATCAGAAATGTATTCGTACAAGGAGGTTCAAGGAAACGTTTTTTTTTATAATGTTGATAATTTTATATGGTAGGAATATTACATTTATATTTGACTTGCTGTATATGACTTGCTGTTTATTTAACTACTAACGTATTCTGTCCCTGCTTCAGATGGTAGAAGCGTTTACCGGGGGTCCTGCTACGATAGACCCTGTGAAAGGAGAGAAGTTTTCCTTGATGGGAGGCCACGTGTCGGGGCATTTTGTTGACTTGGTAAGTAACGAGTAACATCCATTACTTCGTAGTTACTCTCCAGATCCATGGGTGTATCTTTCCAGACGTACCAGGGGTGCGTTCAAACTGCGCTGCTTTAGCTACCAATATAGTAGTTTGTTGAACGGCTTTGTGTGTATCGCTTTGCACATGCGCACAATCCATCTTGCTACAAATAATACACAGTACTGGGTATCGTTTCTCGAAGCTCTCTTAGCTGCTAAGGGACCATAGCACTCTCTTAGCAATGTATTAGCTATCGGTTAAGAGAGTGTTATGGTCCCTTAGCGTCTAAGAGAGCTTCGAGAAACGATACCCAGACCCGTAGCAAAAACAGTTCATACATAGCATACATATTTGCTGGCTGAACGGCTTCTGTAGGCTATTGTAGCAAAATGTAGTTCAGCTTGAACGCGCCTCAGTACTATCCAGTGCTCACAGGTTTACTGCAACAATCAGCGCTATGCATGTTGCAGGTTTCCTCCTACCCTGAAAGTGGCTTTAATTACCAATTCAAAAATAAATAAATAAAATAATGATGCATGTAAACAAGTATTACATTAAAACATGTCAGTTTAGAGTAGGAGAAAACCTGCAACATGTTACAGAGAGTTACATGTTCATCATGTAGAGTTGCAGTTTCTCATCAATAATCCCACCTAATATTTGCAGATCCCCGACAAGAAAATTGTACAAAAATGGCGGATAAAGTCTTGGCCAGAGAATCACTACTCGACCGTCACGATGGATCTGGAGGAGAAAGAGGACAAAACGGTCCTGAAGCTCACTCAGTTGGGCGTGCCCGAGAAAGAATACGATAACACGTTACAGGGCTGGAAAAACCACTACTGGGAACGAATGAATCACGTATTTGGATTTCAAGCCCGTCTGTTTTGATGTCGGATTACTTACGCAAAAGTATATTTATTCGAAAATAGGAAATACAGCAATTGAGACCGCTCTTAATGAAATAACATTCGAGAGGTTAGCATTTTCTGAAGATTTGTATGAGCTACCATGTCAAATGATGGTGGTCACCATTGGTTATGTGGTTCATAACATTCGAGAGATTAGCATTTTCCGAAGATTTGTACGAGCTGCTATGTCAAATGATGGTGTGACGCAAGATGTGCTGAAATAAATGGACACAAGCAGGTACCCTTTCTTGATCTCGAGGCAACCAGAGCTCGATTGAAGTCCCAAGACAGAGAGTATTGATGCATTTAAAGATATTCAATAGCCCTGTTATTTTAGGTCTGTAATCTTGAAGTCAAATTACAAATGTCTACTCTATTGGTTCCCATTAAGTGTCTACAACAATACATATTAAATTTGCTGACAATGTACTTGACGTGGTGACCAGAGAAATGGAATACCGTGTAAATTAATTCAATGGATTATCTGGCTTACTAGTATTACTTGTTACATGAAAAGGACTATTAATGAATTACTGAATGCTTTTACTAGAACAAGTTTTCTCCGAGTATTACATTTTTAAGATGAGCAACAGTAAGTACTGTGCTACTGTTTTGTGAAGACCGTGGTTTTCCATGTAGCTATACTCCTTTTGTTTTGTTTGTGGATATTCCAAAGGCCCATTTTGTTTGTTATTCAATACCCACATGCTATTTTCTTTGTCCCAGTGTGTACATCCGACTTGAATTTTCTGGTGTTTGCATCACAAGTAGAAATTACAAATAGGCAGTTGGAGTGAACTTAAGAATTGTGGACGCATCACATGTATATATTTCACATTATTAATATGGAATTGTATAGCTGACTTCTAGTACAATATATGGAGCAAATATGCAAACCAAGTTTGTAATTAAAAGACTGAAAACTAATATTACCTGCCCACAAGACTAGTCAGGACAAGTTGCAAAGGCACTAAAGGTACTATATGCTAAACAATAGGTTGACCGCAGTGCAATTTAACTTGCCCCTGTATGTCGGGCATATGTTACTACCGTAGTTCTTTAGCCCTGGAAAAGATTAATTTGCAAACAAATCTTTTTCATTTTTTATCTTAAGAAAATGTCACGAACTTCATTCAATGATTTACATACGTTATTTGTATGTATTGTGTGCATGTGAAAGTTTTGTGAATAAACCAATATCAAGAATATTGAGATTTTTCATCGATTCCTTTGTTTTTAATTGTAAGAGATATTCACCCATTTACTGTACGAGTTTGGAATACGCACACAATAAATGTGTGCACGTCAACGGTGAAAGAATTGTCCCGAGGGGCTGTAGCTGCATTAGTATCATTTATTTTGCAATACAGTTTGTTACAACCACTGTAAAGTATTCTGGTGGTTGTGATAAGTTACATGCTAGGGGCTGCTCCTTTCTACCTGTTCTGTCTGTACTTTATGTCTGACGCATGCGCAGTTACACTGTGCGGTGTTGATCCTTTGTAACTGCGCATGCGTCGGACAGACAGAACAGCTAGAAGGGAGCAACCTCCCCCCACCTCCCCATGCATTTGTTTTCCAGGCCCCTGTTTCACGACCTCCACCTAAAGTTAGGAGCTCCTAAAGTTAGGACACAGCCTAAGTTAGATACCAATTTAAGAAGGTATATGACTTGTGACGTCGTAGTGAAGCACTTTAAGAGATGATAACTCGGGTTAGGAGCTCCTAACTAGTTAGGACACCGTCGTGAAACAGGCCCCTGGGCATCATCTTTCAAGGGTTGTGGTTGAAAAAAAAAATACGAAACAGATTCTCACATTTGAAATTTCTTTTTTTATCTTCCATCATGTTTACAATACAAAATATTGACTGCAACAACAATGGCAAGCTTTGAGAATTTAAATACATTCATGTATCACAATGAACATCGCACGAGCGCACGCATGCACACACGTCACATGCACAACTCGCTTGGCCACGGCTATGTACACGATACATCACTCAATACTGGATTTCACACGTAGCATATTATGACACATGGATACAAACACAACAAGATCTTGGCACATCAATATGATTTCGAGCTACGACTACATTTATGGTGAACATCGTGTAACCTCGACTGCACTGTCCGTTGTCGAGATGAAATGTTCATATGGCAGTGTTCTGTTATCATGTTCTGTTCTCTCCTGCACGTCATCATTCAACAATACGTGTTTCACAAGCAATCAATTATACATTCTGGGGCATTCACATACAAATAATTGATGAATTGTTTAAGAGAATAAGACATGCTATGTGTGCTTTCTCTTTTTCTACATATAGATTAAAACCGTCTTTTTTTTTTTTTTTACTATTTCAGATACTTTTTAAAAAGTAATTTCCTTTTGAATTATGTTCTAAAAACCATCTTGCCTAAAATCTAGCTGGCTCGTAATGTTATTTTATAATTTTTTAAATGGTTTAATATCTCAAACTACGTGGTTTCGATTTGTCATACCGTATTAAAAAGTCTCAATCTGAAACTACATAATCAAAATAATATTTAATAAATAATTTTTAAAATAAACAAAATACCTACCAATGACCTTGTAGATTCAACACTAAATAGTACATACATTACCCATTACTTTTATGTTGGAACACTTAAAACGTGATCGTATGTCAACAAGAACAATATCTCGCATAGGAGAAATAAAATACAATCTGAAACTCGCATCCACATATCAACTGTACACTAACAAGAATATTCAGACGTATATCCAGAAAACCATACACACTCATCTTTTCAACTGAGCATCACCCGTGCTACTACGTAGAACCGAGTACCATTGTGACAGTCGTGCAAACATTATCCAAACTGTATTAAAATGCATTATCACTTTCACGCAAAACTTGCCGCAATGTTTAAATCATAAACAAGATTACCTTTCCCAACACGCTTTCATTATTTCATTAACCCTCTCGCTGCTGAAGGCAACCAGAGACGCCCTAATGAGCAGTGCTTTTGCCTATTCCAGCAGGGAGAGGGTTAAAGTAGCAAGACCAGCTTGGCACAAGTCAAAGGTCACTAACCGGATTATTACATATGCTGATAAATAATATTTCTGTCTGTGTTTAGATGTAATATTTAGAACAGCACCGTTGTCATTGGCGAATTAGCAATGTATTATTATGGTTGATTTTCCCCCCTAGTTAGTAATACAATGCAGAGAAAGAAAAAAAATATTTAAAAATAAAATACAATAAAAAATGCTTGCAAAGCTGATCTTGCCACTTAAATTTTAGACGCCATTCCACAAAAGGATTGTAGCACTCGCTATGAAAGTCGTAAACCTGTGTAGGAGTTACGACTTGTAGCGCTACAATCATTCTGAACCCTGGATGCACATACAGAGCTGCCAGCCCCAAAGCCAATCTCTTGGACCTGCACCCAGCTACCCACAGAATATTCTTTTGGTCCAAGATCACTGGAGTAGCGTTATACTGGGGTGGGTCTATTTTTAGCATTGATGCAAGTGACAGTGGTTTCCAATGTATAGACAGATGGTATACACAGCTTGTTATATTACGGTACTTGAACTACAGCAGCCTTGTTCAGACACATTTGATAACTTACAGCTATTTATTTTTTTTAAAAGAAATTAAATGTAAAAATAAATCCACTTATTTTTACTCAGCTAGCAATTTTAACAGCATAGCAAAACTCATACCGGTGTAGCAAATTACGCTCAAAATGTAGTAGATGGCAGCTCTGCACGTAACAGAAGGTATTTGGAATGGAACCAACAAACTGCAGTAGCAGTGGTACGTCATGGACAATATTGGCTTCCAACAGACACATCTACTACCGCACCTACACCTCATTACACACGCAATCAGCAGAATCATACCTGTATCTCAATCTCAGCCTACCGGGTACCCATTCACAGCTGGGTGGGCTGGATCACTGAATTTAAAAAATATAATCTTTTCTTTTCTATACGATCAGTCGATATTGTGATTAAGAAAGTCCAAGACTGTTGATCATGAATTCAACATCACAAGCATCTGGGACATCTCATGTCTTCTGTGATTATCTTGGGGGGAAAACTTTCGAACCATTATTTAATATTGGCAATTATCTCAGTACCAAGTTTCCAAGCCACCTGCGATAAGATTTCTGACTTGCTAAGCTCGCTGCAAACAGCAAACGAGGATTATTTTCTTCTCACACGTAACAGCAAGAACTGATCACCATTCTACATAAGGCCTCTGTTCACCTGTGTTAGGCAGAGTTACCAGAAATCAAGTCATGTTCAATGTCAACGTCATAAATCAACTAATCTTGTTCAATGTCACTTGGGATGTATTTTATCTGTCATCTTAGAAGTGCTTACATACATCTTGGTTTGATGTCGTACCCATCTTGACGAGCACGTGCTTATATCGGATCCTACCACTGTCTGGGCTTGCGTCTTCGACTTCCACGTACTCCATATCGATGTTTTCGTACAGTTCTCAAGTAGTGTTCTCACTTTTTCTCGATGAGAGACAGAAGCGTCTCGATATGCTTGGCGACAATGTCCACCCTGTTGGGTCGCTCTCTCGGCGTGGTCGTCCCCACTGGACGCGGTGCCGGTGTTGTCGTCGTCGATGTTGATGGCGAGGTCTCGTCTTGGCTGGACCGAGGTGCCACAGAAGCTGTGCTCGCCGATGAGATTGACGGCTGGCTTGGCTGAGACGTTGCCGAATCAGTCGACGTACCAGGCTGCGGCTGTGATGCAGACGGAGTTACTCCCCCTGTACTAGTCCCCGGTACAGGTCCGGGAGGCGACTGGTGCGCTGTGGACGTCGAGGGTTCGCTCTTAGGAGATTTTGTACCCGAGGTCGAGTCCGTGGATTCTGTGGGAACTTTGGCATCTTTGTCGACACTCTGAGAATCCTTTGTTTCCGAAATATCCTTGTCACCTGTTTTATCAGACTTTTCGCCATCCTTCCCAAGATCTTCGTCAACCTGTTTTCCATCACCGCTGATTCTTCGCCTCTTCGACGGGGTTTCGCCTGAAATTTTTTAAGTTCCATGTTTACACAACGTTAAGAGCTGTTCAGTGCTTGAGCTAACTTTAATGGTTTACTCAACATGTAAGATGTAAGAAACAAGGGGCTGCTCCTTTCTAGCTGTTCTCTCTGTACTTTCTGTCAGACGCATGCACAGTTACCAAAGATCAACACCCCACATTGTAACTGCGCATGCGTCGGACAGAAAGTACAGAGAGAACAGCTAGAAAGGAGAAGCTCCAAGTACAAGTCATATTGACATGACATAATTTGGCAAAAATTATAATCCTGAATTTTGTATTTACAAAAATACAATATTAACATAATAAAATAAATAATTAAATTGACATTTTAAATTCAAATTTACGAAAATATACTTAAAATAAATTAATTTTAAAAACTGCCACGCGAAGACGCACCAAGTTGTTCTTCCTCTGCTCCTTCCTTATCCTCCCCTCCTCCGTCACTCTCGCTGTTCTCTCTCTCCTGCTTGAGGCGCTCTTGTTGTCTGCGCGCCTCGGCAGCGGCGTTCGCCTCCATCTCCGAGCGCTGCTGCTGGTGCTCGCGACACACGCGCAGAATGTAGTGGAGACTCTCCAGCAGCAGAGGGTTCACGACCTTTGGCATCTGAACTGTGAAGATCAGCAGCAATGCTCGCAGGTCCTGTAATAGATGAGTGAGTGAGTGAGTGAGTGAGTGAATTGTTGCTTATCAATAGAGATATTAGAATAGAGACAAGATGAGAAACAAACATCCACTAATGTGATGCCTTAGGATATGTTTTTAACAGACTAAATTTTAATAATTATCATAATAATAATAATAATTTAGTAATAAATATTTTAATAAATAATTAAAAATTTAAAAACATAACAATGTCAAAAATTAAAAAATAAATAAGACATTTAATTAGATTTTAAAACCCACTGAAAGGTTTTCATAATTGCTATACTTCAACCACACACGAAAAACACCCAAGTCTACATTATTTATCATTTTCCCTCTTCTTGTTGTTCCCAGGCCTGCTCCTTTCTAGCTGTCTGTACTTTCTGTCCGACGCATGTGCGGTGTTGATCCTTGGTAACTGTGCATGCATAGGACAGAAAGTACAGACAGAACATCCAGAAAGGAGCAGGCCCTCCCATTTCCAGACAAATCTTCAGGACACTGACCCCGCTGACTCGCTCGCAGATGGTCAGCAGCTCCCGCTCTGACTTCATGTTCTCCAGCGCCGCCTTCTCCGACATGATGGATGCCACCAGGTTGTCCAAGAGTGACCTCCCCTGGTCGTTGAGCACCTGCTGGTGCACCTTGGGGAAGAAGGAGCAGAAGAACTGGTAGACGACGTGGTTGTTGAGTGAGAGCCGCTCGTCCAGCAGCACTGAGTCCACATAGTCGATGAAGGAGCTGGTGTGACAAAGCTGCTTGATGTAGCTCCGGTCTACCTGCTGGAACGACAAAGAAGGAAGACTCCAGTAAAAATATACACATATACAAACACATGTATTGATCATATAACAATGAAATCAACATATTTTGCACATTAAAAGAATTAAGATTTAAACCAAAGAAAATATTTTATTTTTAGTTTTGTGCACATTGTAGATATTGCTTACCTCAGTATGGTAGATTTCCACCCACAGTTTAGCAAAGTATGGTGAATGAAGGGGAACGGCTTCGTAAGCCAACATTGCACCTGAAAACCAGGAATCAGATGTATGAAAACACTGTTAGGAGAATCAATACCAACATATGTGTTGCAGACGATAAGTGTAAAGTCTTATGTTAAAGTGCTTTCAATCTGTCGGGAGCATTTACAAGCACAGGGTTTCTCCGAACGCGCAATCCTGCGTCCCATACGCAAAAATTGAAAGTTTGGACGCACTTTATTAATAAAACATTTTGATAAGTATATCAACATGTGTCCCTGCGACTCTCAAAAATTGAAACCTAAGTGGAACCCTGCAAGCAGGTACTTGGCACTGTTCCACAAAATGATTGTAGCATTATGAGTCATAACGCTTGTACAGTCGGTGAAATGGGACAGTGGTTAGCAAAGTCAAATGCAAAATGAATGGGAGAATGAAAATTTTAACATTTTCCAATTCGCAAAGTCATACTCTTTCCATGTAATTTCTTCACAACAATAATTGCTGTGTTAGACAGAACCTATCCCTTTCCACGCTGGGATTTCGAAGCACTGTATTTCTCTTGTAGAATGTTCCTGGACAATCGGCGCCTGATCTACCGCAGTGCCACTTACTTAAGCTGATGAGCGCCTCGTTAAGGTTCTGCTGGTTGACTGCGATGCGACACATGACGTCCACCAGCTGGTGATATGGAATTATGAAGTCTGTCAACGCCGTGTCGTAAACGTCGTCCACGCCCTGCAATAGAAATTAAAATGACTTTGACGTCATAGCGGACTGTGGCCGTCTCTCTATAACAAGTAATTTTTCGGTAGTTTATCATGATTTATTCCGATGTTGAATAATTAGAATAACCCACTCGATACGAGCGATTCCTTTAGCGAGGAACTTTGAATATTAACTTCACGAGGGACATATTTTCCGTAATCACTCGTATCGAGTGGGTTATTCTCCAAGACTTCTACCCAACAAAAATCAGTGTAACTGCCTACCTTTGGCACTTCAACCTGACTAGAATGTAGAAACATCTGGAACTGTGGTCTGGGTGGACGGATGTTGGACTTGGACCCGATCGGCTTCTGACCCTTCCTTGGGAAGTACGGCCCCGTGGTCACTGTGTAAAACACACACACTTCAGAAATCAGACAGTAATAAATCATATTCAGAATATAAACCAAAATAAAAGTATTTATTATTTTAAAACCACAGATAAGGGCATATTATAAGGTGCATCAAGATAAACGACAAAGTAAAGCTAAGAACACGCCACCCATTCCTGCGACTTACCCGCGATGTTCTGGTCTTGGAAGGCTGTGTGAGCGTGGACTAGAATGGGCACAATGCAGGCAATGCATTCACCCTGGAATGTTAGTATCATCTGTTTTAGCACCTCTGAAACACAAAGTAGCACTCAGTAAGTCGGTGGGCTTATGCCGTTTTCTACAGTATTTTTCACATTATTTCAGAGATGTTGTGGAGGTCTAGTATTTCAAAACATTTCATACCATTTTCAAGTATATTGTGCGGACACAGAGATGTTGTGGAGGTCTAGTATTTCAAAACATTTCATACCATTTTCAAGTATATTGTGCGGACACTTATCTAAACATATTGTGCGGACACACTCACCTAGACATATTGTGTGGACACACTCACCTAGACATATCGTGCGGACCTCCGGGGGCGTGTAGGAATTGAGCAGAGTCAGCAGTTTCTTGGCCAGCTCGTACCGCTCCTCCCAGTTCAGAAGATACGCCTTGATGTCTGCATACTGAGACCCTGTGGAGGCAGAACAGCTGTATATTTAGCAAACAGTTTCTCAGTTTAATACAATGTGAAATTTGCCTTGGCAACTCAATTACTTTTACAGGAAACTGACCATTTAATTTCTTTTGTCTGATTTCTTTTTCAACATGTGCATTTTTTTTGGACACACATGGTTTCGAAATATTGGTCACGCTCAACATTAAGTGTTGCTGCATTCGGATTGTCTGCTGGGTATATAACTACCTGGGAGTCTGACAACTTGTGAAAGAAAAGGTTAAATTGCACAGCGAGTCATTTGCTACAATGTATTGTAAAGATATAATAATGCTAAAACAATGGAAAAGGAATCATTTTCTGTTGTTTACCTTTCTTTTCATGGCACTCCTTGCCACATTCTAGCACGTGAAGAAGAATGGTCAACAGGTCTACGATGTCGCCAGTCACGTGACACGCCGTGGCTTCGTGGTACATCGCGTGCAGCGTAAAGAAGGCCTGCAGATAGAGACTCTCTATAAACATTTCAAACCATATTTTTTATTTTATTTTTTGAATTGGGGTTTAAAGTCGCTTTCTAGAATCTTTCACTAATATCACGACTTGTCAGATTAGGGCAGGAGGAAACCCGCAACTTCTGTAGCGCTAAATGTTGCAGTAAACTTGCGAGCACTGGCTGGTACTGACAAGACCAAGGATGATAACTGCATTGCCACTCTATAGTCAGTGCATCCTATCAATATCGCATCAGAAAGGTAACTTTCGCGAACATTGATGCCGGGCCCCCGGGACGGTATTTGAACCTGGAACCTTTGGCTCCAAAGTCCAACGTTCTACCACTGCGCTACATCCCGCCCCCTCATCTCACTGCTTGTATGTGTTAAAAGCAGAAAACGTCAACACCTGTAGCACCAACAGTTGCAGTAAATCTATGAGCACCTGCCAGTACTGACAAACCAAGAACAACAACTGCACTGTGACAGCATCACAATCACATCAGACAGGTCACGTCCGCTAACACTGACCCAAAAGTCTGAGGTGGATTCCAACTTGAAACCTTTGGCTCAGAAATCTGACAATCTACTACTGCGGTACCACCCAACATACTGACAACAGGATCCTTTGACTATAAAGTCCTATGCTCTACCACTGCAGTACCACCCAACATACTGACAACAGGATCCTTTGACTATAAAGTCCTATGCTCTACCACTGCACTCCCACATCTCTCAGTGTTGTGACAAATGTTAGTTAGGAAACAGAAAAGATCCAGTTCGTACCTGAGAGTTGCCACCATTCCAGCAGGCATGAACTTGCCCGAGTTTAAAAACCTGTAGCCCATCACTCCCGTCAGCAAGGCACTGCCGGCTAAACACACAACATCAAACTTGATAGTCGTTACCATTCCAGGGTCTCATTTCTCCAAGCTCCCATATCTTCCACAAGACCATAGCGCTCCTGTAAGTGCCTAATGGCTATGCAGTGTTCGAAATAATTAAAATAATAAGGGGGGTCATTCTCCATAGGCCCAATATTAATGGTTGTCAAATCTGTAATTTTCAGGGGGTCGCACAGATACATTTAACAGTTGATTTTCAAATGACCCCTGGACCCCCTATTAATTTAAACACTGCTATGTATAAGATATTGCTACGAGAGTGCTTATGGTCTCGTAGATATGAGAGCTTTGAGAAACGATGCCCTGCACAAGTTGCTTTTACAGTACATGTATATCCTTCTCATAAGCTTGAAGTAATTGTACTTCTATCATGTCTATTGATGTTTAATTTTTTATTCTTTTTATTATTTATTTTGATTTTGTTTTGAATGACTGACTTACCAAGTGAAATGGCAATATTCTTTGGATCTTGTGTTGTCTGGTAACCTCCAATAGCCATCACCGCTCCACAAGACAATCCCATCACCAAGGATGCCAAACTACCTGGGGAAAACAACGACAATTATATATGATATATATCATGACTGAAATAATAATAAAGCCCAGATGTCAGTCAATAAATTAAGCCTATGATATATGTTATGTAGTATTAATAACAATAATCTATGTGATAATGTAGAAAGGATAAGCATTATTTATGGTGGGCGATTTTGTGAAGAAAGTATTGGTCGACAATAGCTTAAGTTATGTCAGGCAATTGGCGGTCCACCATTTAATCACTTCCTGAACTTTGTTGTGTCACAGCGCCACACAGCGGATTAGTATTTGTGGTTCTTCATTGGATATACTCGTATTTGGTCAATTGCAGCCATCTGCATCTCTGATATTATGCCTTTAATATTACAGTGTACTCTGTATAAACCGGCACTCGTTGGGACCGAGAAAATATGCCAGATTATACAAAGTGCCGGTTTATACATTTTGTCAAGAGTGCCATCCCATGATTGATTGCATACGTTCAGCAGCTGTTCAGATGTAGCTCGAGATTTTTTGACACTTTATAATGGTATGGTCATTGTACGACACGGTATCCATTGTTTTCATAATGATTACTGGACTCTTGAGCCGATCTCGAGATCCCACTGACCCCCACTGATCAACCGGGTACCGCGACAATTAAATTGCAGCCATTGTTTTCTT
>JAUTBZ010133657.1:0-13757 GCA_032361785.1 Lepetodrilus galriftensis
AATCGGTTTCAGAACGTTGCCATAAGAACAGTTCTAGTCCAAAAGCGTACGGTATTAGGGACACTGACTCTATAGATATTGAAAGAAAACAATTAAGGGAATGCATTGTTTTGTAATAAACAGCATTTTATAAAAATGCTACAATTAATAAAAATTTGAAATGTTGTGTATCTAGTGTGTACCCCATGTGTTTAGCAATGGTTGCAGACCTTCTTGGAACACTGCAGACCATGGTTATCAATTTTTCGTGAACTACTGCATCATTCCTCTTAGAAATGCAAACTGTTCAAAGATATTGAGATGTACAGGACGGTGCATAAGTTCCAAATTCGAGAAATTATCCTGTTTGACTTTGTTGACGTTTATAGTAACTTGACATAAAATTGATACATGATGATGAGATAGAAGAGCCACTCTGTTGTGAGGAGAATGGGCCTGGGACTTGCACCGATTAAAAGTAGTTCTAGCTATAAATAGAACAGTGATATTTCACTAGTGAGATATCAGCCAACAGTTACGAGTGAGTGAGTGAATATGGAGTTTAACGTCACTGCGGGAATCTTTCACCCATTTGCGACGGCCAACAGTTACGACATGGGAGGTATCTCAACAGTAGTGTAATAATACACAACACACAAGCCATGGTTGAAAAAAACCACCAGGTTTTCTTTATTACAGACAGTCACACAGAATGCACTCCACTTTTTTCGCTGTACGATTCATAGAACGCCAGCATCTCTGGACTGGTTCTAGGCTGCACCGCCTCCAGAGCTCTGAAGAAATGGTGGGCGCACACACACGGGATGTCGATGTCGTCCTGAAGAGCAATGAGAGCGGCCTCGTGACACACCGCCGACACCTGACGACAGAACCATCGCCAACAATTAAATTGGTTAAAGTCAATATAATGATAGCATGAAAATCCCCTTCAAGAATCCTAAATTGTGATTTCAGCAGAAAATATACCTGGGCCCGTATTCTCGAAACTTTGTAAGTCCTAAGAAGTTCGCAAGTACTAAGAATGTGCCTAACGGGTTTTCTGCTTATGTTAATTTTTGAAGAGATATTTTCTCACTAAGAAGTTTTGAGAATACGGGCCCAGGAGTCCGGGCTATAGGCCCCGAGTCGCATCCAGTGCAAATAAATTGACCATGACAAATAAATTGGTGGATTTCCATGAATTTGCAAATAGATTACCATGCCTGAATTTCATGAAACGTAGACACGGATACTTTATACATTCAGTTTGGGCAATAGGATTAGTTAGTAATACAAACATGTAATTGGGTGTTGAAAAAAAAACCTGGAAAATGTTTTTGTCATATAATGTATATAAAACATGAACAAAACCATGAAAACAAACCGGAATTCCGGTTAAAAAAAACCAGAGTTAAATGAGTGAATATGGAGTTTAATGTCGCTGCGGGAATCTTTCACCCATTTGCGATGATAAAAAAACACAGAAATCACATGTCTGTTAGTAACACTTTGGGATGAGATGCATCGATAGATTGTGGATATTTGGTAGATTCTCTCGGTAAATACATTAAATGTTCACCTCAGCTCCCGAGTACCCGTCCGTCATCTCCACCAGTTTCTCAATGTCTCTGAAATCACCCAAGGGCATCCGCCGCAGACACAGTTCCAAGATGGCCGCCCGAGTGTCCGGTGTTGGCAGCGGCACATACATGATGCGGTCAATACGACCAGGTCGCATCAGAGCCTGGAGGTCAAGAGATGAGGTCAAGAGAACATCAAAATGTCAAAAACATCAAAAGGTCAAGAGAACATCAAGAGGTCAAAAGAACACCAAGCAGTCAAGAGAACATCAAGAAGAGGTCAAGAGGTCGAGAGACTCCAATAGAATTATTATTCATAAATAAATATACTGTCAATACATTCTCTTCCCGAATTAGATTTCATTTAACTACAAACAAATATATATAGAGGATCTAACATGAGTGGTCAATTAATACTGATTTTTTTTAAATGAGTGCCGAGCACAATATCAGTTTTACCAACGAGTTTAATAAATTTAGTTACACTGCTTGTTCATATCATAAGATTTGTTTTGACATGATGCTATCAGTAGGCATCCAGATAAAGTTGTAATGTTCTCAGGAATGAAACCTGACAGCCACGAAAACAAGCATCCTCTAAATTTCTTTAAGTTTCCAAGCTTGAAAATGCTGCACCGCGCAAGTTTCGTACTCATTGGGATCCGTTATTTGGGTCCGTTTAACAGTCCATTATACGCATATTCAGTGTATAAAACTCATCCTCATACATGTTGGTCAGTGAACGATGAAATACATCTTGAAATAGTAACACGACATGCAGGCGTGCAAGGATAAAATGTTACCAGTCCTCGCTGAAAATAACCCGTCGCGGGCATATGCCGAGGCCGGTATAAGCAAAGTCTACTGTATATGGTAACTAAGAGAGTTTCGTGAAACGATACCCTGCGTCGTAGTAAGATATTACTTTGGAGAGCTGACCTGGTCTATCATGTCCGGTCGGTTGGTGGCGGCAATGACGGTGACGTCCTGAAGTTTCTCAATCCCGTCTATTTCTGTCAGCAGCTGCGCCAGAACGCGGTCCGCGACATTACTGCCACCCGACGAACTGCAAACAGGAACAACCTCCGTCAATGCAGACTCACAGACATCGGCGAGTGAGTGAATGTGGAGTTTAACAGGCATGGCAACAGACAATTGTAATTTCAGCAGAGCTGCAGTCCCCAAGACATGTTCAGCGCAAATAAATAAATAGACCTCTGGCAGGGTTCGCAATTTACACTAACCCGCGCCATTTCTCCCAATGTTAAAGGCCTGGTAGAAATTCATAACATATTTGTATCACTATTCGGTAAGTAAGTTTCTATCGCTGCCTCTGGACAAATAAATCTGCAGATTTTTTCGCAGATATATGGAAAATATATCATAAATAATAAAAATTAAATTGTAGTTAATTTTCTTGGCAATGCCTAATGGGATGCTATCATAGATTGATTGATCAATTAATTTAATGCATTAAGTCGCTGGGGCGAGAATATTTCACCAACGTCAGATGATGCCAGGTACCGATTTTAAAGTGACTCAAAAGACTAAATTCCTATTGGATAAATCTGAAGTACACAGTTATTGATTTCCTTCCTTCCGTCTGTTACCGATCGTCCGGACAGTAAATTTGTTTATTTACATTGACTACCGGTATATTAGTCCAGTGGTTAGAAGAGTACACTGTGAGTCTGTGAATGGTTGAGAGGGCACACGCTCCTGCTCATCTAGCTGTCTACCTAAATAAACAAACTGACTACTCAGAAAATGAGCTGATTTATAAATAATTTAGTGTTTGAGTCACTTTAACAACCATCACAATGACGGTATTTGTTTACACAACACAAATCTTTAAGTCTGGTTCTACTTGCACATGCGCATTAGCACTAAAACTGTTTACACTGTTAGGGAACTCGCACACAGCGAGAAATGATTCTTTACGAAAAATGCTTGTTTCTTTACGAAAAATGCTTGTTTCTTTACGAAAAATGCTTGTTTCTTTACGAAAAATGCTACTATTTCTTTTCGAATTGTATCAGTTTCTTTACAATGGAACTCCGGGCTGACAAGGTTTCAGCAGAATAAAATGGGAACCGCTTACATTTTCACAAAATAAATCATCATTTTATAACATACACATAATATATATATTGATTTGAATTTATTGGACTTAAAGTGTTCAAAACAAACACAGTCAATGTTATCTGGATTGTTCTCGAGTTACCTGCCCCTTTCCACGGCCAGCGCGTCGATCTCGTCGAAGAAGACGATGGAGGGAGCAGCGGCCCTTGCCTTCCTAAACACGTCTCTGACGGCACGCTCGGACTCGCCCACCCACTTGCTGAACAGCTCAGGACCCTGTGGACAAAACACGCAGAACACTCTATATCGAAATACTCCATACGAACATAGCAGTGCGTTTATATATAGTGCTCCAATGGTCTTGGCCAGGATTACCCCTTGGACTTAGTCGATCGAGTATTTGACTCACAATTATGTTACTATCCAGGCCCCAAGATTGCGAAACTTTTTTTTAAGTAGAATGTTATCGTTAATATGAAGGTTTGTCATGAAATTGTATGAAAATATGTTCCGTAACGGCTCTAGGCCAGTTTGTTCCAATCCCAAATGCGACATTATCAACATGGTCGTGTTACAATGGCGCCCGACACGAGTGTACCGATGTCAGCAATGTGACGAGTGAATCATTGTAAAGGAACGTACATGCACAGTGTTCAATTATGGTGGTATTTGAGAGCACAAAAATACTGACGACAATAAACAATTTCCTACTACAATTTGATCAGCAATTTAGTTAAGGATTGACTGTCATTTTCTTTACGTTCGTCGAGGTATGAACGGAAAAACCGGTGTGCAAACTGTATGAAACCGCGAAGCGGTTCATACAAAAGTTTGCACATCAGTTTTTACGTTCATACCTTGATGAACGTAAAGAAAATGACAGTCAATCCTTATAAATAAATTACGTAACAAATTGGTGCAGATTACATTCATTTGAATGTCTGAAATAACAAAAGCGTTTATATTTAATAATTTAACTTGCAAGCGCAGCGCAATAATATTTGATATTGACATTAGCCGCGACCGTTAAACTGTCAATCAAGCACCTGTGGCAGGAAATGTCGTTCATCGGAGTATGAATGCAATGTTTTAGGGTCACGTGAACCAATCAGATTGTCGGATTGACAATAGATTTATTTATTAAAATATCAATCAAGCTCCCGATCAATTAGCACATCTCGCAGACAAAACGACTACTCGACAAAGTTGATGCCACTCTTTAGTCACAAGACTGATTGAATTAGTGCTGAACGTAGCAGTGGGAATATTTCACCCATGTGCGACAAGTCACAAGAACTATGTAGTCCAGCTA
Organism: Lepetodrilus galriftensis; assembly: GCA_032361785.1. Lineage (NCBI taxonomy): Eukaryota > Metazoa > Mollusca > Gastropoda > Lepetellida > Lepetodrilidae > Lepetodrilus > Lepetodrilus galriftensis. The sequence continues at coordinate 4,954 of JAUTBZ010133657.1, forward strand.
TCTGATCATCAGTCTTTGATGCATCGGCAGTTACAAAGGATCAACACCGCACACTGTAACTGCGCATGCGTCGGACAGAAAGTACGGACAGAACAGCTAGAAAGGAGCAGCCCCAGAGAGCTGCGGCCACCACTTCACAAACTTACTTTAACAGCCAGGAAGTTGAGCCCGCTCTCGGTAGCCAGGGCCTTAGCTATCATGGTCTTGGAGCAGCCCGGAGGCCCGTACATGAGCAGGCCTTTAGGCGGGCTGATCCCCATCCTGATGAAGGCCTCCGGATGTTTCAGAGGCCATTCCACGGCCTGCTTCAGTTTCAGCTTGAGGTCGGCCTGACCCCCAATGTCTGACCACAGGACCTGAGGAGGAAGAGAGTTGGCGTTATAATGAGCGTCGTCATCGTCCTGCACTTCACGAAAGGGTTGTATTGGTAGTCCGAGCATAAATAAAATTTTATGACACTTACAACTACAGTTAAAGCATGGACATGATTACGGGACAGGAAAGGGTTGAGGAAAGGTTTGAGAACAGGGTTGAACTCTGGGCTACACGTTACCAGGGTTGGAACTTAACTTTAAAACTTACCCGCCCGAATAATGATATAAATAACAAAACGTGAAATTTCTACTCGCCCGTAGGATACCTTTAACATTATGAGAAATGGATCAGGCCGCCGGGCGAGTGTAAACTTCTAACCCTGCATTACTTAATCGGTTTCTCACCTCCTCATATCACACATAGATCAGATACCGTCATCACCTTCACAATCACCATCACAACAATCATCATCATCATCACACCTCACCTTGGGTACCTCTAGTTGCACCTCTCTCATCGCACTCGGTTGAACTGCCGATAGTCCATAGGCTAGGTCATCACGACCTATCGTGACATCCGTGGTCAGTGACGGCTCCATGCGCACATGCTTCTTCACGGCGCGCATACCAGCTGAAACAGGTTCATCAGACTTCTGATGGCATAGTAATTAGTGCACTGAACCAAAATATTGACTCATTATTCATTGATACCATTTATCTATCGATCGATTACTGATATATTATTGACTATACTGTACATTTGTTTACTATATCAACAGATGACCATATTAGGAAATGACCCATAGGAATTAATCCATTCCACGAAAAACCAATGTTTATTCATCCAGCGATAGAAACTAACTTTAAAACTTTAAATACTAGCCCGAATAGTGATACAAATAACAAATGTTATGAATTTTACTAATCCTTAGGATACCTTTTAACACTCTCCCTGCTGAAGGCGAGTTAACTTGCCCAACCATATGCAGAAATATAACACTTTGATTTTATTCAGCAGGGAGAAGGTTAAGCATTGCAATAAATGGCCTGGGCTAGAGGATTACGGTAGTTTTAATTTTTATCTCTGTGGAATCATCTATGGGTAATTTTTGCAAACGGAACAAAAATGCCTAACTGTTGTTCCAATATTTTTACACAAGATTGCGTTAATAAATATTTGCGAATAAGGAAGTGCAATTTTCAAAGTTGAGGAAATGTAAAGATGAATTCATACAAAATTTATTAATATCAGATAGTTATGTAACCTTCACTGATACATACAAAAGTGTAGAGCCTCTCCACCAAACACTTGGATTGAGATCGCACACTTGACCAACCTTCTTTGCAAATGGCGGCTAAATCTGCCCCCACGTACCCGTGCGCTTGGTCTGCGATCTCTGCAAGATCTCCATCAGACAACGTGTGGGGAATCCTTCGTAATAAACACTGCAAGATCTGAAACAATGAGTCGCATCCAAGAATTAAGGTAAACCAGAGAATCAAGTAACCAGTGCCTTAGTAATATTGTGGACATTTGATTGATTTATTCATGTAATATTGCATGGAAATATGATCTTGTTACTTTAATTATGCAGGTCAAAGGTCAGCTACCTCCAGTCTCTGACTAGCTGTGGGGACTCCTATCTCAATCTCCCGGTCCAGTCTCCCTGGACGTCGTAGTGCCGGGTCCAGTGAGTCTGGCTTGCTGGTCACTCCGAGTACCACAGTCAACTTGTCATCGCTGGCCTGGAATTAAAGGTACGATTCCCTTCATTTTCTATCTGTGTGTGTATGTGTGTGTGTGTGTTTGTGTGTGTGTGTGTGCTTGTGTTTGTGTTTGTGTTTGTGTTTGTGTTTGTGTTTGTGTGCATGCGCGTGTGTAAAAGAATTGACAAGACGAAAATTGAAAATGACTGACAATATGTATTGATTGATTTATGTTTTACGTCACTGCAGGAATTTTTCACTGATGTGCGATGATTTATATAATTAAAACTTTTCATAATACTCTAGTATTAGTGAACTTGAGGTATGACCTTACATTGACCCCGTCTAAAAGTGTCAGTAGGCATGCAACCACTCTCTTCTCCAGGTCACTGTTAGAGTTATCTCTCTTTGGACACAGCGCGTCCAACTCATCGATAACGATCAGACTTGGCGCCCTGTAACATGACAAGATGGAAGAGTGAGTGAGTGAGTGAATGAGTGATTAAAAATGTTATTGTAATGGTATTGTCTGATAGTATTGATATCAAGCTAGACTTACTTTTCTTCAGCAGATTTGAAGATACTTCTCAGCTTACTTTCAGTTTCACCGAAAAACCTAGAAAAATAATAAAATCACATATCATTATTGTTTTAAAATATTATACATAAAAAAATGTGAGCAGGATTTAATATTGTTCTAAAATCCCAATAACATTTTTGAGTTTTAGCATGACTGATGATGACGAGGATGACCGATGATGACCTACTTGCTCCAGACCTCTGCACCGGTAACATGAACTACGTGCACCCCCAGACTCCGGGCGACAACCGATGCCAGCAGTGTCTTCCCTGTACCCGAGGGGCCGTAAATTAATATACCCCGAGGGGGCCTGAGACCTGCAAACACAAACATTGTATGGATATATAACAGCTAATTTGCATTTCATTGATGTTCTGTTACAACAGCAATTTTACAGTTGAAGCACATAAAGAATGTTAAAGCTATGTGTCTGCTTTGTATATTAATCATTAATACATTGTAAATTTATTAACAATATATGGTCTGTTTTATTGCATAATCACGGAAAAAATTAAAGTAATAATAATAATAGATATTTGGTAGTGTTTGAAATAATGAAAATAATGAGGGGATCATTCTCCATAGACCCAATGTAAAGGTGGTAAAATCTGCGATTTTCAGGGGGTCACACAGATACCATTAACATTGCAGATTTTCAAATGACCCCCTATTAATTCAAACACTGTAAGTAAGTAATTATGATAAATATCCATTATTAGTATTAATATTATCTACAGAGATCAACAAGTTAAATTGCAGAGCCTAACATAATACAACTATAATACAGAGGCCCTGTGAACAGAAAACCAGCTCACCATATGAATTAAACAAACTGGGATTAGTCAGAGGAATTTCCAGCATTTCCTTGATTTTTCTGATCGGTTCCGCCATTCCGCCTATGTCGTCGAGACTCACACCGACACGATCCGTCTCCGATGAATCACGGACGGCCTTGGGATCACTCACAGAAACCTTGGTAGAGACAACGACCTTGCAGAACGTTTTGTCACACTTCCTGGAAGTTCTGTTTTTATTTCTCGTGGGAGTTTGGAATATCCGCGGACTTGACGCGGAACGCGGATCCGGACTCGCACTAGACACAGAACAATCCGGATTCCCACTGGATTCACTCAGCGACAGATCCGAGAAGTTGAGACTGTCCATGCTCTCTGACAGGGAAATGTCTTTTTGATTGGCAGGCATCACGTCAACGTGAAACTGACGCCCTTCGGAAGCTGTCACTGATTTCACGACAAATGAACACTCTTGTCCAAAATAGGGCAGTGTGATCTTGTTCCCTTCAGAGAAAATTTGATTCACTGCAAAAAGAGAAACTATAGTCATTACAAAGATAATAATTTAATAATATTGTATTACGGTATCATATATTAAATAATTACATATTGATGCATACTAAATATTTGAATTACTGTATTATACTGAGGTTTTCCAATTTGGAACTTTAACCATGATGAATGTAAATTTTGATTGTCACATTTGGGATGTTTGGTTTTTAAAAAAAAGTGGAAAGATCATTTAATAATAGAAGAGAAAGCATTACTTACATAATTTGTGTTTGATGTTGTCCAAACAACTTTTATCAGAATAAAATGATTTCCATTCCCTGAGAATATATAAAATGATAACAATAACTAGAAAAACAAATTATATGCAGAAATAAATAATAAATTACACACTTTATTTAATCAGTTATGAGTTGCACTTGTAGAAATTATATAGATATTGATAATCATAGATATTGTAGAAATTAATAGATATTGATAATACCTGTAAGCATTCAATAAATATGCTCATTATTTTCCTAGGAAATAGCTGAGACAGTTATTAGCATGCACGGGGGAAAAAATGTTGATGTTGTAGTTGTCCAGGGTTCGCAGGCCACGGCCAGGTTTTCGAGGTTGACCTCACATCTAAGGCAACTCTATCATGTCGCCATCTTGCTTGTGTGAGACGTGTGCGAGTCATTCCTTTCACCCAATACACCGTACTGGAGTGACGTCATCTGCCTGAGAACACTCGGCACAGCTGAAATGAATGGCACCCATGTTTACCTGCACTCTAGAACTAAGTCCTCAGCGTACTGTTCTTGTCCATGGTAGCATTCTACCGTCATGTGAGTGTCTTTTGCGCCGTCTAAGTCGTCGAGTATCCCGCGAGTCGCGTAAACAGCAGAGACACTTCCTGAATGGGTCGGCCAACAGGTCAAGGCCACTGAGGAGTTTACTATGCAAGGCTTGCCTAGTGTCAGGCCGCACAGCAACATGGCACTGGAGTGCACCACCACGACCTTGCCTTCGAACATCTTGGGAACTTTAGAATCTGTGAACGAGGAACCAATAGGACAAAGGTCACTAACAAAGTTATTATATGTACATTTTCTGAGAAAAGTACCTTCCCCAATAAATACAGTAGACCTCGCATATAACGTACTAATTGGGACCGGTTATTTTGGGTCAGTTATATACAAAGTCTGTTATTATACGGATTATACCATAATTAGCATTAGACGAGACAGAGACTTCAGATTCAGTACGTTAGGTGAGAGTCCGGTTTATGCGAGGCCAATATGCGAGGTCTACTGTACTATTGTATACGTTTCCTATTTTTTCCCTTAAATTAATGATACCTATCCTCCAGTGTCTAATATGTTTCAAAATTGTGTTCTAAATATGCAAGACCAGTAACTATGGTAACAGCTAGATGATGCGCATGCGTTCAGAGGATATCATATCTTGGGTATTTATTGTTTTATCTGTTTTATTTTATTAAAGGGGTGTACAGCTTATGACAGCTGATTTGACTATGGTAGACAGACCTAAAGTTGTCAAAGGAGAGACAACTCCATGCAAAACATGATCTTGAACAAATCCATGACTCGGATTAGAGGAACAACACTGTTCACGATGAATCGTCACATCACGATCACTGACAACCAGTCTACATTTCATACATTCATTCCACTCTGCTTTTCGACTCTTTTCTTTTTTCGACATTTTACATCACAACATCAACAAAACGAAAGTACAAAATGCAAATGAATGGAGCACATGTTTGGCAGCCATGACACTTTACAAATCTCACAAAATCTCGCCTATGCACAAAACGATTATTTCGTAGTTAGATACGTTGTTGTATCCTATTACTACTCATTACTAAAACAGTATTGCATATATTTGTCATAGTATTAGTCTAATATCACTTGGACATAAATGTGTGTAAGAAAAGTGGGAAAGAATATCTATTCACGTGATCACGAACGAGATTTCAGCAGCCATGTTTAGCGTGTAACAGCAGAAACGATCTACCAAGAATGTTTTAATATTTAACGAACGTTCATGCAATTAAACCAGTGTTACGTTATATTGTTACATTTGTCATCTATTTGTTATGGGTTTTTAGTAAACCAAGTTACAGAATATACTACGCGTGTTCTTTTATATTGGTGAAACACTTGCAAAATGATCATCGAAAATCTGGATGCTTTCAAAACATGGCTTTCACACACATTGGATCCCATGTAAGTCGCTTTGATTAGCGTAATAACAATACCAGCTTTTCATTTGTCGGTTACTTCATGTGCAGTTTTAATAGGCACATTTATTTCAACTTATGGCTTCATCGACAGACATTTTCCTAGTTCAAAATCGGGTTTTCATTTCCTCATGCAGATAACTGTTATAAATCAGATTGTGGCTGGCTGAGTAGTGGTAATAAATGCATCGCTATTATTCACTTTACCGACCATAATCATATGAAGGTTATGGGAGAAAACTGCGAGCGAATACAATACCAGTCTCAAAATTATATTTGAAAGAACATTCAGTTAAGAGATGTGCCGCATTCAGCAGTTTGTCATAGGCTACTTCCACTTATATGAACGTATAGTATTTGGAAGTAAGTGGTGAGCTTGTCTTTAGAGACTAATTATTTCCACGAATTCAGAAAGAGCAATGTTCACTCATTGGATTACCATTCATGGAGCAGGCTCTTACTGTGAAGAATAGTAATATTCTGTTATAGATTGTAGATTGTTAGACCACAAAGACAAATAATTTGAACAACCCAACTTGCGTTAGCCAAGTTCATATAATTTGCAGCACATGGTGCAGAACAATTACTGGTATGCCAGGGCTCTACATGAACTTTTTGAGGCACCTGTCCCTGTGTAACTACTGTAAAAAGGACTTGTTAACCTGTCCCGGGCAGGCGGACAATCCTTACTGTCGAACCGTCAAATGGCTATGTGCATATATGCTGCAATAAATTTTTAATTGGTGTCTTTCCCTGTTCCCTTTGATGAAACTTGTTGAAATATGTTGTCGTTCAGCAAATAGTATATCATTTCTATGTTTTTGCACAGATGTGACGCCGACCCAGGCACATTGTCTCGCTACGTGTTGGCACTAGTCAAGAAGGACAAGCCTGAGAACGAACTGAAGGAAACATGCATGGATCAGCTGGACGTCTTTCTCCAGTCGAGTAAGTCTTGCATCCAACGCCATCGCACAGTGACGTAATCTTCCCACATCGACGTAAAACAATAATTCATTAAAAAAAATGATATGCCCAGCTGCTACACTGGAATCGGAATTTTTTTTTTTGATCGTTTCAAGAAACTTTTGTCGTCATTGAGGCAAATTTAGTGAATTAGTGAATTTAGTGAATTAGTGAATTTTGACCTCGACTGTTATTGATATTGGGGGTGATTGATAGTGCAGGGTTCACAATTAACACTCACCCGGGCCATTTCTCCCAAAGCTAAAGGTGTATCCTAAGGGCAAGTAGGAATTCATGTCTTTTCTAAACATTTGTTATTTGTATCATTATTCGGGCGTTTTAAAGTTAGTTATTATCCCTGTAGTGCGGTGGTAGCCAGTCATAGGTCATCAGACTTGAGGGCATTTCAACCTCTCATGTGAACCACCTTCACTTTTCATGCTTCTAATAATCCAACATTTTTGTTTCCAGAAACCAAAGGATTTGTGGAGACACTGTTCACCGCTCTGAAGAGCAAGTCATATCTGTCGCTGGCCGTTCCTGACGTCGCTGCTGTTCCTACTGCTCCTGCTCCTGTTCCTGTTCCTGTTCCTGTGGCTACCGTCGAATCTGTACCGGCCGCCAGCGTCGCTCAGCCAAAGGTCTCTGATGTTGACAGAAGAAAGACCGAGAAACCGCAGGTATAAACCATGTGATGTTGATCCGAAAGAATTTTAGTATTGTTTACTCCACAAGGTAAATTAGGCGCCGGCAGATGTTTTGTGGAGGAGCTTTGTATAAAATTTCACCTTGATGTCTGTCTTTTTTTTTTTATTGCTCAACTGTTCACAAATCCCCATTAACCCTCTCCCTGCTGAATCAGATACAGGCACTGCTCTTTAGGGCATCTCTGGTTGCCTCCAGCAGTGAGATGGTTAAAGAAATAATGTAATTTCGTGGTCAGGTGGTCCAATACATCTGGAAGTAGCTGGAGCCTGTAAATGTTTGGAAATCTTTATTGTTGAAATAGTAATGCGCTAAATTTATTTGTCCAAAAAGACTACCGACTGTTAATTGATTTTGTGAAGTATAGACGTTAAAACAATGTCAAAACAGTTGAAATATTGTGAATTATTGTTTAATGTCCAATTACAGCTCCATCCGACTGATGAACGTTCTCGAGATCCCAAACGGAGAAGATCTAGATCACCAAGTCCGAGGTCCAAGGGGAGAGATCAGTGAGTGATTTTTGACTCGTGTTTGGGGAATTCTGTTTCAAAATGTGTTGGCTATCAAATCCATTATTTTGTCTAATATGTATTTCAAGGTATGTTTGGAAATATGGACTAAATCTGTACAGAAGCCAAGGAAAATGAATTATAGAATCAAATAGCTTTATGTGATCAGTTGGTCATTTAAACGTAAAAAATAATAATGTTTGGGACTTTTTCTATAACTTCTTACTGCAAACAATGATAAGGAAATTGCACATCTTCAAAGACTAAGTAACAGGTTACAGCCTTACAACTCTTGCATGGTTCAGACTGCTCGAGCTACCCTAAGTTAATAGGCTGTTCTTCATCTCTCACTTCCGCCCCGGGGGCCTGGCATCAATGTTCGTGGAAGTTACCTTTCTGACTCGATATTGATAGGATGCACTGACTGTAGAGTGGCAATGCAGTTATCATCCTTGGTCTTGTCAGTAC
>JAUTBZ010133679.1:0-29892 GCA_032361785.1 Lepetodrilus galriftensis
GCGAAGGCTCAGGTTTCGAATGTGCCTCGATAAGTGAACTCTATCTGGCGCTCAATACCCACATTGATACGGCTAAAATCATCCTTGATTCACCTGCCATCAGGCGTGCTGATATAGCTGATCTTAATGATAAATTTCAGGGTGGAAATATCAATGTTAACTCCCTAAATGAGCTATCACGATACAGCAAAGAAGATACCCATTTTAACCTTGGGCTTAGAATAAACCCGCTGGTAAACGATAATAAAGGCGACTATTTCAATGTCTCCTCCAATAGCTCCAAATTTGGTGAGCCGATCAGCAACAAGAAAAACATTATCGATACCCTGCTTGCGCATCCAGGGGTTAATACACTGCACGTGCATGTTGGCTCACAAAATGCCGACACACAAAATACTGTTAATGGCATTCGTAAAGTCATTGATCTTGCCAATGAAATTAATCAGCTAGCAAATGGCAAAATAAAAACCATTAATATCGGCGGCGGATTTCCCGTTAACTACGCCAATGATGCTGATTATGAGATTAAAGACTTGTTTGAGAAGCTACGCCTCGCCTGCCCTGAATTATTCAATGAGCAATTCAAAGTCATCACAGAATTTGGCAGATTCATCCATGCAAACGCTGGCTGGCTGGTATCACGCATCGAACAAATCAAAACAACTGAACACGCTAAAATAGCCATTATCAATGTTGGCGCTGATATGTTTTTGCGCGAATGTTATTCCGATCTGAAGCTGAGCCATACGATCAGGGCATTAGATTCAGAAGGGAAAAACAAAACAGAATCAAACCAACAGCCATACAGCATCGCTGGCCCTCTTTGTTTTGCAGGTGACTTCATAACCTATGATTACCCACTACCCACGTTAGAGCCTGATGATCATATTGTTATCGAAGATATTGGTGCCAATACCTTCTCTCTCTGGTCCAGACATTGCAGCAGACCTTTCCCTAAGGTGATTGCTTATAATGCTGAACAGGAAGGGGCAGATATGAGTGTGATTAAACAGAAAGAATCTTATGAAGATATTTTGAAATTCTGGACATAGGGTTTAAATAGCATCTTTCAACGTCATTCTGCATAGGTATCTATTGCAACTCGTTACCTGTTCCACACGGTAATGCATACAGGGCACTCAGGCTATCCCCTGAGTTCTCACAAACTTCCTTAATGTACAGCTACTTTAAACATCTGCTATCTGCTAAACTCCGCTCGATTTTATAACGGCATAGCACCCTCATGGCATTACTTAGATTACAAAATATTCACCTTGGATTTGGCGGCCCTGATTTACTAGATGGTCTGGACTTCAGCATTGATACCAAGGAGCGTGTGTGCCTTATAGGTAGAAATGGAGCAGGAAAAAGCACCTTGCTTAAAATCATCCAGGGAACAACACCCGCGGATTCAGGCGAACGTGTTCTTAAAAGCAATATATCTATTGCAACCCTTGAACAGGGTGTACCCGAGAATATTAATGAATCTGTATTTAATGTTGTTGCTAGCGCACTGGATAACGTGGGAGAGCTATTATCGCAATACCATGATCTTAGTCAGCATGGAGATCCAGAAGATCCCAAGTGGTTTGACAAGCTCGAACGTGTGCAACATGAGATCGAACAAAATGATGGCTGGCAATTACAGCAGCAGGTTGATTCTATTATTTCTCGTTTGTCCTTGCCCGCAGATGATACCTTTTCGTCACTCTCGGGTGGTTTAAAACGTCGAGTATTACTTGCCAAGGCATTATTGCTAGAGCCAGAAATTTTATTACTCGATGAGCCAACAAACCATCTGGATATTGAAGCTATTCAATGGCTAGAAGAATTTTTGCTGAGTTTTAATGGCTCGATTCTGTTTATTACCCATGATCGTACTTTCCTAAAAAATATGGCAACACGTATTGTCGAGCTAGATCGTGGACAAGTTACCAGCTTCCCTGGTGATTATGAGAATTACCTGCGCCGTAAAGAAGAAATCCTTAATGATGAAGCCGTCAATAATGCTCGCTTTGATAAAAAGCTGGCACAAGAAGAAGTATGGATTCGCAAAGGCATTAAAGCCCGTCGTACACGTAATGAAGGTCGAGTACGCGCATTAGAGCAAATGCGTCGTGAACACAGGCAGCGCCGCAAACAACAAGGCACCGCCAATATCAAGCTAGAGACAGCCGAGCAATCAGGCAAGATCGTTGTTGAAGCAAAGGATATTAGCTTTAGCTATGATGATAATCCTATTGTTAAATCCTTTAACACCGTTATTCAGCGCGGCGATAAAATCGGCTTGCTGGGGCCAAATGGCGTAGGCAAAACAACCTTGCTTAAAATTCTACTTGGGCAACTAGAGCCAACTACTGGCTCTGTCAAAATAGGTACAAAGTTTGAACTCGCTTATTTTGATCAGCTTCGAGCGCAACTTGATATAGAAAAAACAGTCGCAGATAACCTTGATATTGGTAGTGATCAAGTTACTGTCAATGGTGTAACAAAGCATGTCATTAGCTATTTACAGGATTTCTTGTTTACACCAGACAGAATTCGCTCTCCTGTTAAAACACTCTCAGGCGGTGAACGTAATCGTCTGTTGCTAGCCAAGCTTTTCCTTAAGCCTGCCAATGTTCTGGTAATGGATGAGCCAACTAACGATCTTGATATTGAAACGCTGGAATTGCTTGAAGAGTTATTACTGGATTATCAAGGCACATTATTGATCGTGTCTCACGACCGAAGCTTTATTAATAACCTTGTTACCAGCGTAATCGTGTTTGAAGGTGATGCAAACGTAAATGAATATGTGGGTGGTTATGATGATTGGTTAGAGCAACGTAAACCCATTGTTAAGGCAGATAAAAAATCCAAAGAAGCAAACAAGAATAAATCAGCAGAAACGGCTAAAACTAGCACTAATAAAGCAAAAAAACTTAGCTATAATGAGCAGCGCGAACTGGATGAACTACCGAAGCTGATTGAGAAATGCGAGATGAGAATTGAGGAGCTGCATAAGCTGATGGCAGCTGCGGATTTTTACCAAAAATCACCTACTGATATGGCAAAGGCTCAGGACGAGTTAGCAGAAACCCAACAACAACTTGATACCGCTTTTGTGCGCTGGGAAGAGCTTGAAGCTTAAATCCTGACTGTAGAGACTGTGCTCAGAACCACCTTTACTTAGATACAACTATGCAAAAAGATAAACACAAGAAACCAGAGACAACAGTGAGATCATTGCGACCACGCTTTATCACTGTATTTCTAGTGGCTCTGGTCGCTACGGCTGCCGCCCTGTTTTTTCAGATTGTTGTTAGCCCGGCAGCTTGTCCTCTCTGTTTATTTCAGCGCAATATCTTTATCTTTATTGCTCTCACTTTCATTATCGCCATCGTGCATAACCCTATTTCTCAATATCGACGTATTTATGCATTTCTGTTATTGGCTGGCAGCTTTTTAGGCGCAGTATTTGCAGGTAGACATGCGTGGCTACAATATAATTTTCATCTGTATCCACCCGATTGTGGCCCTAGCCTTGAAGTATTAATGAGCCGCTTTCCATTTATTATTTTTATTGAAAGGATTTACCAGGGAAAAGCTGATTGCACTGAGGTTGTAACAACATTTTTACAGCTTCCACTGCCTTTCTGGTCATTTTTTATTTTTGCGGCGCTGTTGCTTTATAGTCTTGTTTTACTGGTGAAGAATAGATAGAACGCAAACCTCCCCTGATTAGAGAGGAGGAAAGTTCAGCGTTGATTAAAGCTTTACTAATTAATCAACAATAATCCGCGCACCCGTATCTTGTACAGGACGGTTATTAGCATGCTTCATCACATCAAAGAACTGCTTAATCTGCTCTTTTGATACGCTCATGGGCTTTTTCAATACAAACCATTTCACACCTTCAGTGCAAGGCGGTGTGGTAAATGAGCCATTGAAACGATAGTAATCCTTATCTTCTGGCATCAGTTTGGCATAATCAAGGCTTGCATCTATTTCTGCTGTCTTTCTTGCTTCAGCTGGCATCTTGTCCCAGACACTTTTAAGCAACGCATTTTCATCGCCTTCATTAAACATTACCGATATAACGGCGTAAGTATTGCTTTTGCGATCACGATGTACAAAGTGTGCTTCCAGAGGAAAGCTTTTGCCATCAATAGTATTTTCGCTAGGTGTGTGGAAGTGGAATTGCTTGAGGTCAAAAGTAGCGCCTTCAATATCAATGCTGCTGCCTTCAGCTATATCGACCTGGATGGTATGACCATTATTAATGACTTTTTGCGCTTTACCAGAATAGTTAAATGCAATTGAAGGTAACTCAACATCATAATTACTTTTAATATTAATTGGAGACTGATTAATGCCAGAGGCACAAAGCTTAAATTTATCTGACATTTCACCCCAGTGTTCAGGTGATGTTTCACCCTCATATCCCCAATGTGCAGCTTCATGCTTCACTTCTGCATAGGTATTAGTTGCCAGGATAAGAAGTGCTGCACTCAATAATGTTTTTTTCATCTATAAAGCCTCATTTATATTAAAATTAGACCTCCACATGAATAGCCTTTTTTCATGTAGATGCCTTAGAAAAATGAGAATACTATGATGAAAATCACAGCAATAAAATGATTATAATCAAAGAATATTAAGACTCTTTATAATTTTTTAAGAGCCTCATAACATCAAGGTAATAAAAAACTTACACAAGCCAGGATTCTATTTTCTTTTTATCCGGTACACCGCCAGCATGGACAACTTTTTCATCAATCACAACGCCTGGTGTAGACATTACGCCATAACCCATTATCTGTCCTATGTCTTCCACTTTTTCCAGCGTGATTTCGATGTCTTTTTCTTCAGCTGCATTTGCAATGAGTTTAGCGGTGGTCTCACAGTTAGTACAACCACTGCCAAGTACTTTAATGATTTTCATATTTTTCCCTTAATAATTAACAACAAGATTGCCCGCTGGGAGTACTGGAACAACAAGACTCCTCTTTATCTGCGGTGTTAACCTCATCTGGGCTACAGCATGTTTGAGTATCTGTAGTCTGTTCGGCAAATTTGGCCTTTTCATTAAAGGCTTGATCGAGCAGTTGCGATGATTCATCGCGAATATGTCGAGCAATCTCGATAACTGTTTGAATTTGTGATTCTGGTATACCCATGTCACGTAATTTATCAAGTTGACACATACCCATGGCAGGGTGTTTTGCAGCAATGCCAGAGGCTAATGACACCAATGCAACAATGGATGAATGAAGTTGTGGTTCTGTACTCATATGGAAAATTCGTTAAAGGTTAAGTAGATTAAACCCCCATCCTACCAACGTAAATGCAATGGCAAGGATTGAGGCATAAATAGCAAGTGCGGGCCATTTTATGACTTTGCGCAAGATCAGCATTTCAGGCAATGAAAGCGCTGCGATGCTCATCATAAACGCAAGTGTTGTACCAATAGCAACTCCCTTCCCTATCATTGCTTCAGCAATGGGGATGACACCTGTTGCATTGGAGTAAAGTGGCACGCCAAGTAATACGGCAAGGGGGGTTGCCAGCCAGTTGTCACCGCCGAGGTACTTTACAACCCAGGCTTCAGGTACAAATCCGTGAAAGGCAGCACCTACGGCAATCCCGATGATAATCCACTTCCATAGTCGTTTAATAATCTCTTTAAGTTCATTCCATGCATAGTAATGTCTGCCTGCAAGCGTTGTGTCTTCTTCAATTGCTTGCATTTCACCCATCTGGATTTTCCAGACGTAGTCTTCTACCCATTTTTCTGTTTTAAACAACTCCATCACAATGCCCCCTACATAGGCAACTATCAGCCCGGCTGCTACATATAAAAGTGTCATTTTCCAGCCCAAAATTCCTATTAGAATGACAACAGCTACTTCATTAATCATGGGGCTGGCAATAAGAAAAGAAAAAGTAATGGAAAGTGGAATACCAGCTTCTACAAAGCCAATAAACAATGGTACGGAAGAGCAAGAACAAAAAGGCGTTATGGCACCGAGTAGAATAGCCAGAATGCGTGCTAACCATGTCGGTTTGTTGCGAACATAGGCTCTCACTTTTTCAGCTGGTAACAAGGCACGTAATAACCCCATTAGATAAATAATGACCGCCAGCATCACAAATATTTTACTGACATCCATTATAAAGAAATGAATAGCAGCACCTATCTGACTAGAGGCATCTAGCCCCAGCATCTGATAGGCAACCATGTTGCCAAGTGAGTCAAACATCAAACTATCCTGAATTGAGTGGCGGCGAGAATATAATAAAAATTGTACATATGTCAATTCGTATATTTAAATTATCTTGATCGCTTTTTGTGTGTATTTCAATTCCCATATCAGAGTGTGTATAGTAATAACCTCTAAATCATTGAAAATATGTTACTTGCTATGCTGACACCTGAAAAACTTACCCGCGCACTTGCTGACCCCACAAGACTGCGGATATTAATGTTAATTTTACACCTTGATGAACTCTGTGTGTGCCAGCTTACGGCGGGATTAGAACTTATTCAGCCAAAAATTTCACGTCATCTTGCAGTGTTACGTGAACTGGATATTTTGCTTGATCGGCGCAAAGGGTTGTGGAAATTTTATCGTTTCCACCCGACATTTCCCGAGTGGGGTAAGGACACATTACTAGGGTTATCTGCTGGCTGCGTAGGTAACCAGCCATACGTTGATGACCTGCAGAGGGTTCAATCTCCTGAAACCGAAATTTCCTGTCTTACTAGCTAGCTGTCGTGATATGAACGGGCGAAGCCATAACAACCTTTTACTTTCCGACTTCTGATTGAGTTATATCTTCTGCACATCTGAAGCCAATAGAACCATAAATAGTCTTGCCACTGACAGGTGGCTTTACATTGCGGAATGAACTACGCAGGTTGGGAATATTTTCATCCCATGAGCCGCCCCGCACAACTCTCTGTTTGCTTTCTTTAGGGCCTTTTAAATCACCTTTGGCATACAGCGTTGTAATCGCATCCTTGGCATACCCGTTTGCTGTCCATTCTCCAATATTGCCCTGCATATCAAATAAACCATAGGCATTAGCTTTGCGTGAGCCAACAGGCCAGCTTCTATCTTCACCACAACCATCAGGCTCGCCCTTGACCGACCCCTGAGTCATACCATCATCAAGGATTGCCTGGCTACAATTCACCTCATTACCCCAGGGATAGGCTGTATCTGTTTTGCCACGCGCTGCCTTTTCCCATTCTGCTTCATAGGGAAGCCTGCCACCAGCCCATGTGCAATAAGCAATCGCATCTTTCCAGTCGACACAGTTGATAGGGTGGTCTTCGCGCTCTTTTGCATTAAGATTGCAGTATTGGTTACGCTGGTTATCTTTAGGCTTCTCACACTTGCCTGCTTCCATGCATTTTTTATATTCAGCAACGGTAACTTCGTGTGTATCTAGCTTAAACGCTGGCACTTCAACTTTTGTGCCACCCGATTTGCCTTCATCTTTTTCACATTTTGTATCGGATTTAGAGCACCCCATCAGGAAGGCACCAGCGGGGATTTCAACCCTGGATATTGCAAAGGCTGATTGAGATATAACAGCAATAATAGAAAGACTGAGTAGTGTGATTTTCATAAGAACTCCTTGTAATTATTATCCACGCTACGACTTAAACGTTATTTTAGATGCCGGTTTTGACGACTATTTCTTTGCGTTGATTTTTTCTGCGGGCGTGATTCTGTATTGGGCGTGTGTTTACGCATAAAATCAGGTAGCCCTTTCATGTGACTGGCTGAGAAATCAGCGACCAGTGCATCTTCCGTATCATCTTTATTTAGCTGCATATCTTCACAGGCTATTATATAAGCCAGCTCAAATAATCGCTTTAGGGAAATTTTATGGGTTTGCTCGCTACGCTCATAAAGCCTGTTGCTAAAAGTATAGAATGCAGTAAAAGCATCATCTGCTAATAATAGAGGGAGAAAGTGCTGAAAACGCCCTGAATTGCCCATTAAATCCCAATAACGTGCAAAGCGGCTAACAGTTTGCATGGTAAGAAAATCTATCAGGTTGGTGCTGAGAATATTATAGGGTGGATGTGGATTGAAAATGAGCTGATATTGTTCTGTATGGCGAATGATGGGAGAGCCACGCAGGCGTTTTAATATACCCACCTGTATTTCGTGTGGGCGCAGTGCCTCCAGCTGATTAAAGCTATCAGCAAAGCTGGCTAGATCTTGCCCTGGTAAGCCGAACAGTAAATCTGTGTGCAAGTGTGCGGAGCTTTCCTCACGCAGCCAGCGCAGATTTTCTTTTGATTTTTCGTTATTTTGTTTGCGGCTAATTAGCATTTGTATGGCTGGGTCGAAGCTTTGAATGCCAATTTCAAACTGCAATGAGCCTTCAGGAAATTTCTGGATGGTCTCTTTCAATGCGGCTGGAAGATGATCAGGAATTAACTCAAAATGTAGGTACAAGCCTTCTTCCATACGCTCAAGAAAGAAATCAAGAATCTTGATGGTGGTTGCAATTTTTAAGTTAAAGGTACGGTCAATGAATTTAAAATTCCGTAACCCCTTATCATAGAGCTGGGCAACTTCTTTTAATAAAGCTTCCAACTCAAAGGGTTTAGCTGTTTTATCCAGAGCCGAGAGGCAGAATTCACATTTAAACGGGCAGCCTCTTGAGGCTTCAAGGTAGACCACCCTGTTTTCAATATCCTCTGCACTGTATTCTTTATAAGGTAATACTAGTTGGTCAAGGGAAACGCTACCGCCTTCAAGCACTTTATTCAGAGGTTTCATACCCGAGAGTAATTGCTGGCAGAGCTGTGGGAATACTAGCTCCCCCTGCCCTGTCACAATATAATCAGCAAACTCGGTAATCGGCTGCTGATTCACTTCATGGCTGACTTCTGGCCCACCGAGTACCACGCTAATATCGGGTGCAACCTGCTTTAGTAGCTGAAGTACATCCTGAGTCTCTGCAACATTCCAGATATACACACCAAAGCCTATGATTTTTGGCTTTTCTTTTAGCAGCTCTTCTACGATATCAATGGCTCTGGAAGCTATGGTGAATTCCAGTATTTGAGCTTGCGTACGTAGCTCGCCGAGGTTGGCATAGAGATAGCGTAAACCCAGTGATGCGTGGATATAACGCGCATTGAGTGTGGTTAGAATAATGTCTGATGTAATGGGGGTTACGTTGCTATTTGCCATCGTGTTCTTAGTTCTTTATCTACATTAAGAAAATTATATAACTTATTAATTTCAATATTATTATCTCTAGATATTCTTAAGTCGCTTTGAAGGTTTGGGATGTCACAATTTAACTGTGTGAGCTGCTCATACAACCTGATTTCTTGCTGATGTTCTTCAATTACCCGTTGTAGATACACTGCTTTTTTAACCTGCATGTTGCCAATTTGCTCAATAGAGGATAGCAAGCCTTCGATAGTATCGAATTTTCTTAGTAGCCTGGCAGCCGTCGACATTCCCACTTCAGGAACGCCTGGAATATTATCAACCTTATCTCCTGCGAGCGCTAATTGTGCGGCGATTTGATCTGGTCTGACTTTAAATCTTTTATAAACGCTTCTGCTATTTAGTTGATATTCACTCATATATTCCCACCATAGAACATGTTCACCCACTAACTGCGTTAGGTCTTTATCGGCTGAAATAACATATACCTGTCTATTCTCGGCAACTTGCTGTTTTGTCCAGCTACCAATTATATCATCGGCTTCATAACGTGGGCTGGAAGCTTCTGTGATTCCTAGTAAGCGAATAAAGCGACGACACAATTTAAATTGATACTGTAAGCTGGCTGGTGTTGGGCTACGGTTTTGTTTATAAGCCGGATAAATCTCACGCCTGAAGGAATCTGTCTGGCTTTCATCAAAGGCAAAGGCAATATGAGTGACTGGGTTACGATTTAGAATTTGATGTACGAAATTCATAAAGCCAAGTACTGCGTGTACCTGATTGCCCTCCTGATCAACATAGTCTTCAGACCACGTGTACCACGCTTTGTAGATATAAATGCTGGAATCAATGAGCCAGACGGTGGGCTTATTCGCCATTAAGATAGAGCCATTTATTATTTTCGCAGATAAAATGACTGCGCTCTTTCAATTGCCCCATTCCCTCTGCTGCTTTATAGCTCGCTACAAATTCAACAACGCCTGTATTTATTTCTTGCGTTGTGTGCAGTATCTTCAAGCCTATCCATTCAATGGGATTTGTGAGTTGTTCGGCGCAAATATCTGATAATGCGGGGCGAGTATCGGGATGCCATGTTTTATAGAGGTAAACTGCATCATTTTTCGCGTAAGCTGTGTAACGCGAACGCATCAGAGCTTCGGCAGTGAGCGCAGTACGTTGTTTTTTTATTAATGGTTTGCAGCATGCCGAATAGGCAAGTCCAGACATGCAGGGGCAGTTATGTTTCATAGCGTAAACAGTACCATAGTCATACTTTTATGTTCAGCATTATTATCAATGCTGGCAGGTTGTGAGTCGATAGGTTTTTCAGCACAGGCAGTGGGTGGACATTTGCAGCTGGTTTCTAAAACCCGTTCGATTAGTCAGGTGGTAAAGCAACCTTCTTTAAGCCTTAAAAAGAAAAAAATGTTGCAAACAGCTATTGTGGCAAGACGCTTTGCAACTGCCTCTTTAGGCTTACCTGATAACAAGAGTTACCAGCGATATGCTGAGCTAGATCGAAAATTTGTTACCTGGGTGGTAGCTGCAACAGACGAGTTTTCCATGCAGCCTGTGCAATCCTGCTTTCCTGTAGTGGGCTGCCTGAGTTACCGAGGTTACTTTAGTAAAGCTAATGCAGAGAAATTTGCCCAGCAATTAAAAGCGAAAGGTAAAGAAGTACATATTAATGGTTCTCCTGCCTACTCAACACTGGGCTGGTTTAGTGATCCCATTGTTAGCCCTATGTTGAACTATGGTGAGCTTTCCATGTTGGAAACCATGTTTCATGAGCTGGCGCATCAGCGTTTGTATTTTAAAGGTGATAGTGAATTTAACGAGGCTTTTGCTACGATGGTGGGGCAATACGGTGTGCGCCTATGGTTGCGTGAGCATAAACCAAAGTCAGAACAACGATACAATCAGGCTATTGCACGTAAGAATGCATTTTTAACTTTGTTACATAATACTGCTGATGAGCTTAGGCAGTTGTATTCGTCAAAGCAGTCTGAAAGCGAAATGCGGATAAAAAAGTTAAAAATCATGAGTCAGCTGGATATAAATTATGCAGCATTTAAGCAGCAACAGCATTACAAGGGCTATGATAACTGGTTCAAAACACCCGTGAATAACCCAAGGCTTGCGATGATTTCCGTCTATGAAGACCTTGTGCCAGAATTCTCACGCTGGTTTGATGCTTGTGGAAATGATATTGAGCGCTTCTATAAGACAATGAAAACATTCGAGGGAAAGGGGAAAAAGACAAGGCACAAGAAACTTAAAGCAAAAGCTCAATGTAAAGCATGAGCATATAGGAAGTATTATCTCTAAAAATGAAAGCCCCTCAAACGTCTGTTTTTGAGAGGCTTTAATATAATTAAATCAGTCTATTAAGTGATTTATTTAGAGTGCTTTTTTAACTACGAACGCGCCTCGAATATCACCTTCTTTATAGCCTCTTGCCTTATCATCTGGATAAAGCTCTGAGATTTTAGCTTCAACTTCTGGAGCAAGCTCAGCACCATGGCATTTAAGACAAACCTTGCCCGTTGGTATTGCTTTCATAAAGCGGAATTCTTTTTTGCCATCAGCTTCTACAACTTCACCAAAAGCAATCTTTTTAAGGTCATCGCCTTTTTGCTTACGCGCTTCAAATTCTTCAAGAACTTTAGTTTGCCACTCATTAGGCATGTTAGCTGGGTTACGATTTTTCATACTAACGCGTGAGAGTGTTACACCCTGCTCTTTCGATACTTTTTCAGCAATGCCTGCCGCTTTTTTATTACATACATCAAGTGCATTTATTGGACCACCAGATTTCATAGCTCCCACTAGTTCTGCTTTTAATTCACCTGCAAACTGTTTAATGGCAGCTTTTGCAGCCTGTGCGTGATCAGCACCTGCTTCTGTAGCTGGTTGCTCTGTTGAAGCTTCTTCAGTAGTTGCTTCAGGGCTTGCTGAATGCTCTTCTATAGCTGGTGTGCCTGCTTCCTGAGACGCTGCTTTTGCTGAATCTGCTGATTTATCAGCACTACAACTTGTAATAAAGAATGCAAATGCTATGAAAAATAAATGTTTGTTCATGGGTCTATTCCTGACAAAAGGGCGAATCTTAAAGAAGTCGTTATCAGGTTGCAGTGATATATATCAATCTCAAACAATAAGATATAATTATTTTTGCGCAGCAAATGCTTTGCTAATATCAACCTTATAAGTCCATGGCAATTCTGCATTTTTCCAGCCATTCACTGTTCGCTGACCTTTATCATTGGCAAGTTTTGATTTATCGCCTTCGAAGCCTTCTGGAATGCTATAGACTTGGCTGAAGCCATTCTTTGCTAGTAAATCTGCTGCTCTTGCACTTCTTGATCCAGAACGACAAATCAGAATAACAGATGTTTGTTTGTCCAGTTGCTTCAACGCTAACTCTGATTCTATAGCTTGAACAAACTCCTTGTTTTCCATTTTCTTGTAGCGATGCTTTTTTTCATCAAGCTCACTAAAATCATTCAGCTCATAAGGAATATTCTTGTCCATAACAATGCTATAACCGACAAACTCGATTTCAGCAGGTGTTCGAACGTCAATAAAAAGGACTTTATCGGCGTTGTTTTTCTTTAAGTCATAAGCTTCCTGAGGGCTTAAATAAAGATTCAAAGTGGTTTTTTTCTTCCCTGGAAGATTTTTAATATCGACTGAGCTTTCTTTAGCTTGAATCGGTTCTGACTTGCTTATGGCGGTGAGAGGGAAGAGTAGAAAAGATAGTAGTACAGTGGTTAACAGATATTTCATGGCAATCTCCTTATTAGCATATGTAAACGTAGAAGCTATACATATCGGGATTGCTGGATAGCTTCTAGCAGCCTGTTTTTATTAGTATGGGTCTGGTTCATTGATAGCGAGTTCTGCAAATGAGATTAATACTCGTTCTTAATGTTCTTGTCTGAGTGTAGTCTATTTATTTATATTTTCTGGGATATTTGCAGGTTCAATAATTAATTTGACCAATCGCTGAGTAGCACCACCGTGACTGCTAATCGTTTTACACCCTTTTTCACCCATTTCGAGCATTAGACTTTTATTACTTAACAATTCATATAGCTGAAGCTGTAAATCTGCTTCACTTGTTGTGACTATTGCCGCCCCAGCTTGTTGCAGAACTTCAAAAGCTTCTGGAAAATTGAATATATGGGATGCTGAAATAACAGCCTTTGCGCAGCCAGCAGGCTCCAATGGATTGTGTCCCCCTGTTTTAACCAAGCTTCCGCCCATAAAAACAAGATCAGCACTGAGAAACCAGGCAAGCATTTCACCCATAGTATCGCCAAGAATTATATCTGTGGAAGGAGTAAATAATTCTTTGTCGGTACGTCTTTGAGCGCTGAACCCGGTAGCATTAATAAGCTCATACACACGATCAAAGCGTTCCGGATGGCGCGGAACTACGATTAACAACAATTCTGGTAGATGTAGCTTTAGTTGCTGAAAGTGCTTAAGAATAATTTCATCTTCACCTTCATGGGTGCTGGCAGCAACGAGCACTATCCTGTCTGCACCCCACTGAGCCATAAATTTATTTGATAATAATCTATACTTATCATCAATATAGAGATCATACTTAATATCTCCTGTGAGGTTTGTGCATGACTCTGGCGCGCCAATTAGATGAAAGTTATCAATATCTTTTTGAGTCCGACAGGCTATTTGGTGGGCACAGGCTAGAACAGGAGCTATTAATGGCTTAATGCGTAAGTAACGTCGTGTGGAACGCTCAGAAAGTCTGGCATTTGCCAGAATAAGAGGGATAGATTTGTCTTTGCAAAGATGCCAAAAATTTGGCCAGATCTCTGTTTCTATTACCACAAAGACTTTTGGCTGAATAACCGCGAGGCTACGATGAATAAGAAGTGGCAGATCATAGGGAAAATAACGATGCTCTACCCTGCTTCCAAATAGACGTTGCAAGGTTGCCTTACCTGTTGGTGTGGTGGTGGATACGAGTATTCTACCTTCACCTGTATGGCTTAAGAGTTGCTCGATTAGGTTTTTTGCGGCCATTACTTCACCTACGGAGACAGCATGTATCCATAGCGTTATGTCTTTTTCTGGCCTTACATAGAAGCCGAAGCGCTGGGATAGCCCTTGTCTATAGACAGGATTTTTTATGCTGCGCCATAACAGGCGTACAAACATGATGGGAATGAAGAAAGTGAGTAACAATGTATATGCAAAGCGGATAAGCACTGTTAAATTCCTTTGCCAGACAGTATACTACGTGCCAGTTATTGGCTCATAGCCTTTTTAAATCATTATGTTAGAAACTCTTTGTTAGAGTTTCCTTAAAAATTAGTAATATGGAATGCAATATGAATATTAGTAAAAACACCGTGGTTAGTCTTGCTTACATTCTCAAGGATGATGAGGGGAATATACTGGATAAAGCTGATGCTAACGAGCCATTTATGTATTTGCATGGCACGGGTGGAATTATCCCGGGGCTGGAGAAGTCTGTAGAAGGTAAATCTATAGATGATAGCTTGAGCATTGTGGTAAGCCCGAAAGAGGCTTATGGCGAGCGTAATGAGGCGCTCTTACAAGAAGTACCCAAAGACATGTTTGGTGATATAGACCCTGCTGAGCTGAAGGTAGGTCATCAATTCCACGCTGAGACAGATCAGGGCATGCAAATCATTACAATCAACGCAGTGACTGACGATAAGGTTACCATTGATGGCAATCACCCTATGGCTGGATTAACCCTGCACTTTGACTTATCTGTGCTGGATATTCGTGAGGCTACGGAAGATGAAATTGCGCACGGGCATATTCATGCTGCGGGTGGTTCGTGTGCAACAAGTGACGATTCTGAAAAACCTGAGGAGCCAAGTGGCTGCTGT
The DNA here is from genome assembly GCA_032361785.1 of Lepetodrilus galriftensis. Classification (NCBI taxonomy): domain Eukaryota; kingdom Metazoa; phylum Mollusca; class Gastropoda; order Lepetellida; family Lepetodrilidae; genus Lepetodrilus; species Lepetodrilus galriftensis. The sequence goes on from JAUTBZ010133679.1 coordinate 15,089, forward strand.
GGTAGTTGTTCTTAAGCCTGTTTCTATGATTATTGGTTAGAAAATAATCTATAGAAATTTACTGATAATATTCTCAGGTAGTATATACTCTTAAAGTAACTTCTATCTTTTGGGTTGTAATTATGAGTCTATTATCAGTTTTATTGATTGTATCCATTGCAGCTGGGCTACTCGCCCTTGCAGCATTTGTACTTTTCTTCCGCCGTGCTAATAAGCAAATGTCATTTGTTCGTACAGGTCTTGGCGGAGAAAGTGTCATCACTGATAGTGGTGCTATGGTCATCCCTCTTCTGCATAACATCATTAAGGTGAACATGCGGACTATAGAAATCCCTATTTCCAGGGTAAAAGAAAACTCACTCATTACACGCGATCATCTTCGTGTTGATATCATGGCCAATTATTTTGTGCGCGTTGAAACAACGACAAGTGATATTTCTCTTGCCGCACAAACCATGGGTACAAGCACATTCGAAGAGGATAAAGTTATTGATATGTTTGAGGAGCGTTGTGAAGCTGCCTTGAACGCCGTCATTAGTAGAATGACTCTGGAAGAGCTGCATACGAATAAAGAACAATTCAGGGATGATGTTGAGCAATTCATCCATGAAGATCTGGCATCAAACGGTCTGATTCTACAGTCAGTGGCATTAACCCATGTTGATCAAACTTCAGTGGAATTCTTTAATGAAGATAATATCTTTGACTCTCAAGGTCTTACAGCACTTAAAGAACAAACTGCAAAAGATGCAAAAAAACGCGCTGATGATGAGACTAAGCGCTCTATTGAAATTCGTGAGCTTGAATATCAACGTGAAGCTAACGCTATTGATGTAGAGAAGAAGCTGGTTGAAGAAGAAGAAACAAAACGTCGCGAGATTAATGAAATCAAGCAGAAAACAGAGCGTGATATTGCTGCTGCTCGTATTAGTAAGGAACGTGACATTGAGTTATTGCAACAGCGTAAAAGTATTCTAATTGCAGAAGGTCAAAAGAAGGTCGCTGAAATCTGGATTGAAACAGACAAGTTAAAAGCAGATGCGGCTAAAGCTTCAGAAGAAGTCACAACTGCTCGTGAACGCGCACAGGCTGAACGTAATCGTGAAATAGAAATTATCGGAACGGAAAAAGAAGCTGATAGACAACGTATCATTGCACAAGCAGGTGCAGATGCTGAAAAAGTTGCATCCGAAGCTGCGGCTATTCGTTATCAAGTTGAGGCTACAGGCAAGAATGAGCTAAATAAAGCGGCTAATGCACTGTCTACTGATCAGATTGATATGCAGGTTAAGATGCAGATTGTTGAGCAGCTACCTAGCATTGTTAAAGAAAGTGTTAAGCCTCTTGAGAATATTGAAGGTATCAAAATTATACAGCTTGATGGCTTGAATGCTGCGGCTGGAACAGGCGCAAGTAGAGGCAGCGGTGGTGGTGATGAGCCTTCTCTAGGTGGAGGCGGTGGTGGTAGTTTGTCAGACCAGATTGTTGATAGTGCCTTACGTTATAAAGCCCAGGCTCCTCTTGTTGATAGCTTGTTACGTGAGATCGGTATTGATGGTACAAGTATGACTAATATATCGAAAGCTTTGAAAAGCGAAGTCGCTCTTAAGGATCGTAATGCTGATGAAGAAGGTAGTAATTTAAAAGAAAGCGCATAATACAGATTGGTGGGCAGGCTCTATGTGAGCCTGCCTTTTCAAGTGTTATAAGTTAAGACGTTACTCTTTTCCACAAAAAGCTCTGCTAGCTCCCTCCCTACTTCCTGCACATCTTTCTCTATACCTAATGAAGCACAATCCACAACTTCCAGGTTCTCGTAGCCACAGGGGTTGATTTGCGAATAAGGCTTTAAATCCATATCGATATTAAAGCACAAGCCGTGATAGCAATATCCCCTGCTTACACGTAAACCAAGCGCGGCTATTTTTTTTCCTTCAACGTAGACGCCAGGCGCATCTTTAAGGCTATTTGCAATGATATTCTGTGTTGCAAGGTATTCAATAACACTATCTTCAAGAAGGGAAACGAGTTGCCTTACGCCTAGACCGGCTCGTTTTAAATCGAGCAATACATACATCATAAGCTGACCCGGGCCATGGTAGGTTACCTGCCCACCTCGATCTATTTGTATTTCAGGGATGTCTGTATGGGTAAGGATATGTTCGGGTTTGGTATTGCGCCCTAGTGTGAATACCGGAGGATGCTCTAAGAGCCAGATTTCATCAGCTGTATCAGCTGTTCGTTGCTGGGTGAGGAGTTGCATTTTATGATAAGTATCTTCATAGTATTCAACTCCTAAGTATTTATATTTAATGGCTTTACTGAGCATTTCATACCAAGGATCAAAGCACCCAGGAAACCTCATCACATGATGTTAGTGCGGTATAGATAGCATCAAGCTGCTCACGATTCTGTGCATTAATGGTGATGGTCAGGCTTAAATATTTTTTGCTTTTACTATGACGCTCTTTGATATGTTCATCACAAAGTTCAGGGGCATGTTCACGCACCAGCTGCATGACTTTTAAACGATAGTCACCTGTATCAAGCCCCATCACTTTAATGGGAAACTCGCAGGGGTATTCAATCAACGATTCTTCTTTAGGGATATCCATGGCTTACGCTTCCTTTAGTGGAAAACCTTTTGTATACCATCTGTTACTTTTCGCCACAAGCCTCCCGTTGTAACGGTTTTAAGGGCAACTACAGGTGATTTAACAAGTATGGTATCACTATCCTTTATCACAACATGTCCAAGCTTTTCTCCACGATATATGGGAGCATCAAGCCCGCTTTCATATTGGATTGTTCCCTTTAATGTAGCGTATGTGCCTTTGGGAACGGTTATATAGAAGTCATTGATAAAGCCAATATCCATTTGTTCTGATTCGCCTTTCCAGATACGAATCTGTTCTAGCGATGCGCCTGCTTTATACAACAAGTGGGTTTCAAAATTACGGAATCCATATTCCAGGAGTTGCTGACTATAGTCTGCCCTCGCCTGCATACTTTTTGTACCTAATACGACAGAAATCAGGCGCATACCTTTACGCTGTGATGATGCTACGAGGCAATAACCTGCACTTTCTGTATGCCCTGTTTTAACACCATCCACTGTAGGATCTAACCAGAGCAACTTGTTACGATTATATTGCTTGATACCATTATAGCTATATTCTTTCTCTTTATAGTGCTCGTAGTATTCTGGAAATTCAGAAATTAATGTATGGGTAAGCGTTGAGATATCGCGCGCAGTTGTATAGTGATCTTTTGCAGGCCATCCTGTTGCATTTGAGAAATGGGTGCCTTCTAACCCTAGTGTTGCGGCTTCTGCATTCATTTTGCTAACAAAGCTGGCCTCTGTTCCATAGGCATGTTCAGCCAATGCAATGGCAGCATCATTACCCGATTGAATGATTAGACCTTGCAACAATCGGTTAAAGGGGACTTTTTTATTAGCTTCAACGAACATGCGCGAGCCTTTCATGCGCCATGCTTTTTCGCTGATAAGGACTCGGTCATCCATAGCAACATTACCCTTTTCTAGCTCTTTATAGAGCACATAGGCAGTCATTAGCTTGGTTATGCTCGCTGGCTCCACCTTCATATCAGGATCTTTTGAGGCAAGAATGACATTTGAATGAAAATCAATTAGCAGATAGCTACTTGCTTCAATTGTTGGTAAAGCGGGAAGGTCTTTCGCGATGGCGGAATTTACTAATAGAAATAATAAAATTAGCAATTGCAATAACTTACGTGATATAGGTAACACTCTTAACAAAACTCCAGCAAGTTGGCTTTTTAATTATAAAGCTGATAATTCACAGAAATATGAAAAATAATGCACCACCAAAATAAGGTAAATATGCGTTTCTTTTCACAAGCTTTCTGGGAGATTTAGGCAGGTATTCTACTAGATACACGTAGTAATTCCTAACATGATTTAGCAGTAGTTTTGAGAGCCCTAATGAAGACAGGATCTGAATTTATATATGGAGCAGTTTAAGGGAGCTCTGAATAAGTCGGGTGAAATTTTTCAATTTCCAGAATTGTTCAGTTTTTGTATAAAAATCGAATGAATAGCGGGCTATTTGTGAGATTTTCAGGCAAAAATGGGCGATTCTGGTTTTGAAAAAAAGCTCATGACTTGTGCAGAGACTCCTTAACTAGAATACTCTTCTTATTTCTGTAGTTTGGTAAGTAGAAAAAATGTTCCTACGACAATTAACAGATAGAGTGGCAAAGTAATTGACTGTGGCAACGTAGTCACAAGAAGTAATCCAAAAGCAGTGAGAGCTACTTGCAAGAAAGTTAAAATAATGACTGTTTTCTTTACATTGCCTTTAAACTGGTTAAGTACAATATGATGAATATGGTTTTTATCAGGTTCAATTAATGACTTACCCGTCATTTTCCTTCTCGCCATGACAACAACAGTATCAATAACAGGTATCGCTGTTATATAGAGGATGACGATTGGGTTTACATAATCCAAAGCCTTAACACTTAAGGCAGCAATAAGGAATCCTATTGTTAATGAGCCACTATCACCCATAAATATTTTTGCTGGATTCCAGTTAAATAGCATAAAGACAAAAAGAGCAGCAAGCATCAAGCTTGAAATAGGCTCAATGAGTACATCGTTATTTACAAAACCTATGTACCAGAGCCCTGCAAGGATAACCATGCTGAGCGAACCTGCAAGACCATCCAGGCCATCAATAAGGTTAAGTGCATTGGTAAACCCTGTAATAGCAAAGACGGTGACAGGAATAGCAATCCATATGTTAAGTGCTATGTCATGGTTGAGATAGCTACCCATTGTCTTGATTTGTATCCCTGAAAAGGCCGTAAGTAAGGCTGCCAGGATAATGATGTAGAATTTATATTTTGCTGAGGTATCTTTATAGTCATCATAGATTCCCAGGCTAAAGACACTTAATGCGGCAAGAAAGAGTAGAATATTACTTGTTACAACTATTGGATGGAAAAGCGCTGTAACAATAAATGTAGCGAATAAAAAAGCAATGCCCGCACCTCTTGGGGTAACGGCATGATGTGCGCTTCTGCCATTAGGTATATCCAGTAAACCTAGCTTTGGCGCCATTAATAACAGCCCCCAGATAAAAATACCGGACAAGACAGTAACCATTAACGAATCTAAATACATAACTGAGACACCCTTGCATACATTCATCATAGAATGTAATGCTTTATTTATGTTTGTGGTTGTGGTTTTATTATTTTTATAATATCTCTGGATATTAACCAGAAATTAAGCTTTAACAAAATCTATCAGATGAAATGCGATTATGGGGATTACACAATTTAGGCTCTAAAGTGTCTGATTTTTAACTCTTAACTCTAATCAGAACGACCGTAGTAGTCTTCAATCCGTACAATATCATCTTCTCCAAGATAGCTTCCTGTCTGAACTTCGATCATTTCCATAGGCAATTTTCCTGGATTAGTAATGCGGTGTGTTGACCCCTGGGGAATAAATGCCGACTGATTTTCAGTGCATAAAAAAGTTTTGTCATCACAGGTAATTTCAGCAATACCACTCACTATAATCCAGTGTTCGGCACGATGGTAATGCATTTGTAGCGAAGTACTTTCACCTGCTTTTACAGTAATTCTTTTTACCTGAAAGCGCTCACCAAGATCAATTCCATCGTACTTACCCCACGGGCGGTACACTTCACGATGAAACTTGGCTTCACTGCGGTTGTCATCACTAAGTTGCTGCACAATCAGCTTAACATCTTGAACGCTGTCCTTTGAAGCCACCAGAATGGCATCTTTGGTTTCTATTACGACGAGATTATCTACACCAACAAGAGATACCAGCTTATTCTCTGCTCTCACCAAACAGTGATGACTATCATGGGTGAGCACATCTCCTCTCAATACATTCTCATTTGCTGATTTTTCTTCAATTTCCCAAAGTGCATCCCAGGAACCAACATCATTCCAGCCAGCATCTAACATAACGGTTACAGCATTTACGGTTTTTTCCATTACCGCATAGTCAATTGAGTCACTAGGGGATTGCGTGAAAGACTTTTCTTCAAGACGAATAAAATCTAGATCGAATTCAGCATTCTTAAGAGCAGTCTGACAGTATTTTATTATCTCTGGGTTAAACTGCTTAAGCTCGGACAAGAAAACGGATGCTTTAAATATAAACATTCCGCTATTCCAGTAGTATTCACCCGATTTAACGTAGGACTCTGCTGTTTTTAAATCTGGTTTTTCTACAAACTGTTCAACTTTATAAAGTGATGACGCTAACTGTTTGCCACATTTAACATAGCCATAGCCTGTTTCAGGTTTAGTGGGTAAAACACCAAAGGTTACCAACTTATCCTCTAAGGCAGCATCTGCGGCTAATGCAACTGCCTGTTGAAATACTTCTGTTTCTCTGATGACGTGATCAGCAGGTAACACCAAAAGTAAAGCATCTTCATATTTTTGTAATGCGCGTAGAGCTGCGACTGCAACGGCTGGAGCGGTGTTCTTTCCAACAGGCTCAAGAATAATATCGACTTCTTTTCTGCCTAGTTCATTTAACTGCTCGGCAGTGGTGAACCGATGCTCTTCATTGCAGATTACAATAGGTGAAGCCAATCCATCAATGCCATCAAGCCGTGATAGTGTTGCCTGTAATAGCGTTTGTTCACCAGTGAGTTTTAAGAATTGCTTTGGATGGTTTTTCCTGGAGACAGGCCATAGGCGAGTTCCAGATCCACCTAACAAAATAACAGGGACTATATTCATAGATTATTTCTAGTGATTACTAACAATTCGACCTACCTGTCAATTATTAAAGTGAAACCCAAAACAACGGCAGCTATTACTATATTGAGAGTTAGCAAACAGAAAGAAGTTCACTATTCTAAGACTTTTCAAATACCGCTATAGATTCCACATGAGCCGTATGCGGGAACATATCCATTACCCCCACACCTTTTAATATGTATCCGTAAGTATTTACTAGCTCACCAGCATCTCTTGCAAGTGTTCCCGGATGGCAGGACACATATACAATACGTGCGGGTTTTAACTTGCCAAAATGCTCTATAATCTCTTTAGCGCCTGACCTTGGGGGATCAAGTAGAACTTTAGTATATGACTGTTTCAGCCATTTTTCATGCTTCATTTCCCCCATCAGGTTACAGAAGTGATAGCTTGTATTTTCAATGTTGTTTTCACGCGCTGTTTGTTTTGCACGCTCTACCATTACAAGGTCACCCTCAACACCCGTCACATGCTTTGCACTGCGAGCTATCGGCAAGGTGAAATTTCCAAGACCGCAAAACAGATCAAGAACTGAATCGTCAGCTGATAAATCAAGTAGCTCTACTGCACGAGCAACCATTTGATGGTTAATGCCTGTATTCACCTGTATAAAATCAAGGGGTGAAAATGTGATCTTTGTATTAAAATTAGTATGTTCGTAGTATAAGTCAGCGGTATCAGGATGCAGTAGTTTGACTGTATCTGGGCCTTTGGATTGAAGATAGACAATGACATCACTGTCTTTGGCAAACTTTATAAGTAAGTCAATATCGTGCTGGCTCAATACTTCTAAATGGCGAAATACCATAGCAGTATTTGCATCACCAACAATTGCCTCAATTTGAGGTATTGCTTCTTTTGCATCCATTGATGCAATTAAATCTTGTAATACATCAAGGCGCTGCCCGACTGAAGGATGTAATACCTCACACCTCTTAATATCTGCTAGAAAGCTATTACGCTTTTCCCGAAAGCCAACTAATGCACGTTCTTTTTTATGAACAAATTTTGCACCTAATCGTGATTTACGTCGATACCACCAGACATCAGATGTAATAGGGGCAAATACTTGCTCAGGTTCAACCTTTCCAATATGAGTTAAGGCATCCAGCATTGATTGCTGCTTATATTTTATTTGAGCTTCTGCAGAAAGGTGTTGCAAGCTACAGCCACCACACAATCCAAAGTGTTCACATTTAGGATCTACACGATCTTCCGATGCCTCAAGAACTTCAATAGTTTTGCCTTCATCATGCTTGCGCTTTTTTGCGGTGTACTGAAACATAACGGTTTCACCAGGCAAAGCACCATCAATAAAGATAGCCTTGCCATCAATACGAGCTACGCCTCGACCATCCTGCGATAGTGAATCAATAGTTATTTTAACGGGGTCTTGTGGTAAGCGTTTGCGTCTAGCCATTGGGGATGTACCAAAAATAAAACAGGGAATAATATCAGATGGTCACCTGAACAAACAGGGAGAGCTGAATCACAGAGATAATGCCTTCTCTATTTCTACAAGTATATGCTTATTAAGCTTGTCATAACCTTCAGGTGTAAGGTGTAACCAGTCTTTACTATATTCTTTCTTAATGAGCTTTCCCTGTCCTTTTAATAGCTTGTAACTATCAAAAATAACGACATGATCTGATGCCAATGAGTGAATGAACAGGTTAACCTCCCCTATTGCATTTACAATGGGCTTCTTCTTAATACCTAAAATATTATGAGCAGGGGTTACATAACCAAGAGGGTAGATTGTGCTAAGGATAACTTTGATATTTAAATCAGCTGATAAATCAATTAACTGCTGAAGGTTTTTCTTACAGTTAGCAATAATAGATGTTTCTATGGCAGGAAAAAGAGGTGTTACTTTCAGATCATTGATACAAACCTGAATAATAATTACATCTGGCTTTACCATGCCAACATGTTGCTGAAAGCGTAAAACAACCTGTTCAGACGTTTGATTGCCTATGGCTCTATTAATAAAAGTATATTTCTTTTTACTATCATCTGGTACAGGCCATGCTAATGCGCGTGAGTCACCATAAAACATAACAACAGGATTTTGAGTTGTTTTTTTGAAGGATGTATCGGGATAATAGTTTAACCCCATAGGATCCAGTCTGGTCTGAAATAAGGGAAGGTAGGAACGAGTGTAAAAATAGTAATTCAAGGCAAGCGAGAGCGCTAATACAGAAACAAGCACTATAAAAAGTATAGGTTTATATTTATTACGCAAAAAAGCCTCCTACAATGGGGAGTTAACTATAATGGTGCTCATATAAAAGTACCGATAATATAGAAACTATATTAAAACAAAAAGTATTGCTAAACAAAAAACTCCACGACCATCTAATAGACAATCGTGGAGTTTTTAGTTACTTGAATCTGAGGCTCTTAAGGAACCTCTGAACAATTCTGGAAATTGAAAAATTTCGCCGACTTAATCAGAGACTCCTTAAGGAATCTTCCTAAAAAAGAGTTTCTTCTTTAGGTAAAATGCCTGCCTGTCGAAGTTCAGCATCTGTGACTACGGCTTCTTCTACAAGCGCAATCTCAGCATCCTGTCCTTCCAGAGCACGATCAACAATAAGCGCTGCTTCAGCTTCACTGACAAGGATAGTATTAGTAGCGATCTCAGCTACATTTTCTATTACCTCTGCACTAGTTCCAGCTTGACCTATTGCGCCAGATGCACCTGCATCACCAACATTATTGATACCGTTAGCTGGTTGACTGAAGTTACCTGATGCGACAAACACATTATCCTGAATATTCTGGATGCCTGTATTTCTCTTAATAACATCTGAAAGCTTAAGATTGTTTAATTCATTTAGCTCTGCACCAGAGAATCTATTTTCATACCAGAAACGGTCGCCATCACGTAGTCTCGAGAACTGATCCTCTAAGATTGCTGAGAATGTGGAGCCAAACAGACCATCATCTTCTGCCCTTTCAGCAAGACCACCCACCCATAAGTCAACCTGATCAGGATTAGTATAAACAGATGCTAGTCTTTCACCTGAATCACCTTTAAAGATTGGGTCGTCGAAACTAGTTATACGAGATAAGCCTATTGCTTCTCTTACATCGTTATAACCAGAAATACCATGATCACGTCCACGCTGGATATTTAATGTAGCCAGATCAAATCCACCTGAACCAGGTTCGCCGAACAAGAAGTTACGAACATCATCAACTAACTTGGCATCAGCTGCCTGCGCTGTATGTGCTGAGAAACCACGTAAAATAGGGTCAATTCCAGCTTCTTCTACTTTATCAGGTCTGAAGAATGCATTTCGTAGCGCTAGATTGCCTTCTGGAATCTCATTGCCCTGCTCATCCAAACGTAAAATAGTTGAAGACAGCATTGTGTGACCAAAACGATAAGCTGCTGAAGCAAATTCATTACTGATTTGTGGAGAAACATCTGGGTTATAACCTCTATAATCAGTAAGACCCTGTCCACCAAGAACAGCAGGGTAATATTCATTATTAGAAATAGCCTGCATTTCACCCACTACTTTCTTTCTGGCTTCCTGGAATAGCATGTTGTCATTCCAGCCTGGATGATCTGTAGCTAGTTGATCAGTAATGCTGTTGTGTTCACGCACCCAGATAGTGTGCATTGAAGTAAGACCAACATTTTCATTTACCCGAACATCACCAGAGATAAATTGACCGCGTTCATCTTTTGGCATTCTATTATCGGCGTCTACTGTGAGCTTTCCACCTTCAAAAGATCGTACCGCATTTTGTGCTTCTGTAGATGATCCGTAGATATTAGAGCCATCAACAACGGCAGTAATTCGATTTGTTTGTTTACGTACACCTTGATCATCAATGATATGTACCGAACGGTCAAATGGCATGGTTTTATCACCCGTTCCATCTGGATCAAATAATGGATCGCCTGCTGGAATAGGAATATCTGCATTATCAGTGGCAACGGTTGGTGTTAGGTCAATATCATGATCCATGAACTGTCCCCACAACCAGAACATATCACTTAGTCCCTTGGTGTTTTCTGTATTGCCACTCTGTGCAAATACTGCATTACTAACATCCCGTGGATTAGGAAGGCTGGCTTCCTGGCTTCCACCCATTGAACGAGAATCATCTTTAGGTGCAACATTACGATATGGGCTATCAACCTTGCCAATATCAGGATTTCTAAGATTATTGAAGCTGCCATCTACAGAATGATAGCGAGTATCTACAGAGCCATTAAATATTTCTTTCAGTGTAGAAAGACCAAATCTCTGGTCATTAAAAGTAAACTTTTCAATGCTCTTTACAGTATTAGTGTCACCAGTGAGTTTGTTTTCAAAGATAAAGCTTCTACCCATTGATCTAATTGTGTAATCATCAAAATTACCATTAAATCTAACTTCATCACGTCCAGAGCCGCCTGAGATAGTATTATTTCCTTCATTATCAAGGAAAATGTCATCGCCTCTGCCGCCTTTTAAGACATCGTTACCAGCATTTCCAAAAATTCGATCGTCGCCATTACCGCCGCTTAGCTGATCATCACCATCACCACCCAGTAATGTATCATTGCCATTATTGCCGTAAATACGATCATCGCCATTACCGCCATATAGGCGATCATTTCCATTACCACCGGCTAAACGATCATTTCCATCACCACCTACCAGGCGATCATCACCCTCTTCACCGTATAATCTGTCATTACCAGCACCACCATAAAGTCTATCGGCACCATCACCACCAACTAAACGGTCATTACCATCCCCACCACTTAGTAGATCATTACCATCGTTTCCATAGAGTCTATCGGCACCATCACCACCAAACAGGCGATCATCGCCACCCAGACCTTTAATTAAATCATTACCTGCGAGTCCTTTGATCGTATCATTACCGTCAGTACCTGTTAGACGATCTCTTTGATCTGTACCTGTAATAGTGTTTTGTGTTCTCGCTTGCTGAATAACTTCCTGTGGAGCTACTTCTAATTCCTGCACCAGGCTATTGGCAGCATTTTCCAGACTATCCTGGCTTCTTTGATCAAGCTCTCGCCCACCCTGACCTTGTTGCGCTAGTGCATCAAAACCTTGTCCACGTATGACTGCTTCTTTCTGTTGGTTAGGGGCTGTTTGCGATACTGCATCATTATTTTGTTTGCGAGTATCAGAAAAGTTATTATTGACTCTCATGATCTATCCTTGCATGACATGTGCTTTATTTGATAATTCAAAGACACATTTATAAACGTAAATTGAAAGATGTTAGCTATTAACTGATATCCATTAAAATGATTAGTTTTCAATATGATTTAAACAGTTTTTATAGTCTGCGATCTCGACTGAACAGTAACAAAACTAACTTGAATCCATGCTTGTGACAGTATTGTCTATACGCACCAGATAGCGCGAAATGAGTATGTCATCGGTAAGGTCAATTAACCTGCACAGTGTGCATTATTTTGTTGACTGAGTGTGGAAGCAAGCATAGTGAGTAACACTATGTGAATACACTAATAGCTCTGTAAAAGATGCTCAAAGACTGATAAATGGTCTTGCATTCAATTTAGGTATTATTTTCCTGTCTTCTTTGCCATACGGGATGGTTTTGTATGAGTTGCAAAGCTTCATTTAATAGGGTCTTTCCCGGCTCAGTCCTGAACCATGTCGATACACCAGAAGGATGAGGTAAAGGTATGATAGTAACTGACTTATTAAGTAGTTTTATAGTATGAGGTTTGCCTATAACTTCAATTAATTTGTTAAACTGAAGGTATTGTTGAATAGCTAGTTTGCCGATGGGAATGATCAATTCTGGCTGCAATATATGATATTCATCAAGAAGCCATTGTGAACAGGTTGTTATTTCTTTTGAATGTGGTAAGCGATCTCCGCCTTTTGGATTTTTTCCGGGGAAACATCGACAAACTGCTGCCATATAAACCGAGTTCCTAAACTCCTCTTCATCAACGCCAATTTCCCGAAACCAATTAAACAGTGTTTTTCCTGCCGTCCATGCAAAAGGTCGCTGAAAATCACCTTCCCTGACCCCGGGTGCCTGGCCAACAGACATCACCCTGGATATAACGGGATTACCAGTAATAACAGGCCCTGTCATATCAGGGCACTGGGAACACTTACTTAACGAGCGCTGGTGATTCTTGATATCTTCTAATTTAAGAATATTCTTATTCATTAATACCACCTATCAATTTCTCTAGAGTTTTTATACATCTATCATTTTTCTATTTCATCAGCTTGAGGATATAGTCTTTTTCCGCAAAATCATCGGCTTAATTGCCAAGATAACTGAAAGCTACTATGTCATCACATTCACTCAGTAAACACATTCTATACCAGCAACAATATTATGGATTCCAGCATCTATATCTTGAATATTATGCTTATCTATATGGTAGTGATACACAGGATATCAGTCACCTTCTTCACCAGGGGCTTAGCTATAATTTGAAGATGGCTCATTTTAGCCCTGATACATTACAACCACTACAAAATGAAATAAAGCACGTTGCTACTAATATTGTTGCAAGTAAAAAGCAGTTGATAGATTCATTTAAAGAATTTCATGACTCATCAGCGACCACTGATACAAGCCACTCTTTTGTATTACACCGCCAGTTGCAGGAACAACTAATAAAAAACAACTTCAATGGGGTTTCGGCACTAGTGGAGCAATTAAAGCAAGGGTTAGTAGCAGATCCGTTTGATTACTGGACAGAATGCAATCTAGCCTGGGTATATTTTCATATTATTCAGGATATGCAGCAGGCTGAACTTCATTTTACCCAGGCTGTAAATAATAGTAGTTTTGATAGCTCTCCATTAAGAGCCATCGCACAACGCTACCTTGCATATACCAAGGCAATACTAGGCAATAAGGCAGAAGCACTAGTACTGATGCATGCTGTTGTCGATCAACAACCGTTAGAGTCAGCACAGCAGCTTTTTGAAGCAGCTCAGTTTGAAGATTTTTCAATGGCATCACAAAGCAAGACAAAGAAATTAAAAGCAGCGGTAGATATCTCTCCTCTATATTATATCCAGATTCAGTCTGATGCCCTGCTATGCAAAACCCCACAAATTCAATCGCTTTTATCAGCCATTTATTCTGCAAAGCTAATGCAAATCCATGAGCTAGCCCAACATAAATGGAAAGCCAGCCCAATATACGCACATGACCTTCCTGGTGAAATAGATAAGCAGGGATTATTTAATGAAACATTTAAACAGTATCGGGAAATACTATGTCATCAGCCCTACCCAGTTTTATGTAAAACAGAAGAAATCAGTAACAAAATTCTTGCAAAGGTGACAACGCGAACGAAGCAAACATTAGATTTTGTACAAACAAGATATACAAAAAAAATAATTACCATCAACAAGAAGTGGGAGACTATTAATAAACTCGGTGGTGGGCTGGTATATATTGCCAGCATCCTTGGTTTTTCAAGCGTCTTGTTATTTATTTCTCTTTTGTTATTAGGGGAAATGATCGTGATACCAACAATTCAGTGGAAGTTGGTTATTCCCATATTTTTTATGCTTTTACTAGTTCTTGCACTGGTTGGATTCTTGCTACTCCGCTATACGCCACAAGCATCACGAGACTTATCTCAAAAGAAGGCATCTATTGCGGATGCCCTGAACCCTAAAAGTATTTAATTGTAATAGAGCTTAACGCCCCATTGCCACAACAATGCATTTTAGCAAACCGTAATTATACTGTTCATCCAGTTGCTCATAGAGTGCTTTAAGTGAATCACCACTACTAATATCCAGAAAGTGAATAGATTCTTCAATTTCCTGACGCTGACTCTCATCAATTTTTATAACCTCATCAACAGCAACTAACCCTACCTGAATTGCATCAGCTAAATGTCCATATACGGTGACAGGTTTAAAACCGCGTTTTTCAGCGATTGTTTCAATGGCTAAGCCCTGAGTATGAAACCAAAGTGTTTCATTGACGGTATCACTTAAATTATT
>JAUTBZ010133680.1:0-13756 GCA_032361785.1 Lepetodrilus galriftensis
GTTGCGGGTTTCCTCCTGCCCTAAACTGACAAGTCGTGATATTAGTGAAAGATTCTAGAAAGCGACTTTAAAACCCCCAAAAAAAATAAAAAAATAACTCAATAGAGAGAGCACACTACCAGGGAATCACATTATTTCAATCATTTGTAATAGTGATGGACACTTAATTATGCTATTTGTTATCAATGACACCAACATCGGAGAGCGAACGCTGGTTCTCATCCCTTGACGGGATCACGTTCTTGCTTATATATAAACGTTTACCCTGTTCTATATCGATCATTCAGACCACTGCAAGCTGGTATTGCCGCCCTCGCCATTCCGATGTCTGCTTACCCCTGCTCTTATCTGAGCTTCCTGTCTGAGTATGGATTAAATAGTGCACACCTCTCCGTGTAGGGGGACATTCGGCAGGAAAGTCACATGCGACCCGTGCAGTCACAGGCGACTCGTGCAGTTAAAGTTGACCCGTGCAGTCAGTGTCAGATCCTGATATCAAGTCACAAGTGGCCCGTGCAGTCACGCTCGGCCCGTGCAGTTCGTATTGGATCGTAACAGTCACTGAGATGATCATTCGTAGGGATTCGTACCATTCTAAAGAAGTAGGGCGACTTTGAACTTCGAGATGACCTACTGTGAATGACATCCGTATCTGGAATATACTTCTTTTCAGACAATCGTTCGTTTACAACCAACCTTTGATGTCCTAATAGAGACTGTAACCACCGTATACACTTGCAACACTATGTGAACTGCTAGGCCTGGCATCGATGGATATACGGAAATGACTCCCGTACTAACAATGCTGATATATCCCACCAACCTTTCATGTTTCATGTTTCAAGTTCTAATAGAAGTACGGCGCCTTGGGGAGTGAAACTTGTCCGGAACGTGTTCAGAACGTGTCGCTTCAGTTTCCATGTATCTAATTACAAATAGGAACAAAAGTAACGTTCCCTTTGAAGGTACAGACAGGACCAGTGTGGAAATGGATCTAGGTCTCATCCAGAAATTCCACCGATTTCGCGATTCCGCCCGATCAAATATGAGATATGAGGAATATCACGCATAGTGCCTCTAACTGATTGTGTCGCTGTACTAATCGGGAACCGCTGTGAGGGTAGAGCGATACGCTGATTGGAATGTTCATGTTCAAAAGCCAGCATACGGTATTTTAAATTGCTGCAGTGTGCTCTAATAACTCTACAATTGCAAGTATGGATTACGTGTATGGCTCTAGAATGGAATAGGGATTAACCCGAACAGTGACACTGCCTACTGAAACTTGGGAATACGATGTGAAATAGTGTTTGTATTTGGACACAGAAACAAAGAATGTATATGGAAGCTAACTACAATTTGACATTTTCTGGAGGGGCCCAGAACTCGGACAAGCAATACTTCCACTGGGTGTTGATAGTGGTGGAAATAGCATTAGATTTGGTGATTATCATCGGAGATGTTATTCTGTTATTTCTGTACTTCACCAGAAAGCTGTTGGGACAATCGACGAATATTTTGGTGTTTTCCGTGGCAATGGGTGACCTCATGACGGCCGTAGTCACGATTCCATTGGACATTCTTCAGAAATTTGTGGACGATTTGTCACCGTATTTATGCAAGAGCTACTTCTATTTCGCAAACGTCGCGCGGACAGCCATCAGCTACAGTATTCTGATGCTCGCCATGGAACGAATCATGGCGGTTCTGAGTCACAAGGTTCGACTCCTTTCTCCAGGGAGATGTCTTTTTTTCACAAGTCTGAGTTGGTTTTTCGCGGCCTCCTACAATATCTGGTCCGTTGTCTTATATTCCACCGAGTACTACAACTTCAACAACGACGTCACAAAAACCGTGGCCTTATGTTTCGTATCTGAACCTTTCCTGTACCTGTATCAAATATTCCTGATTCTTGACTTTTTTATTATATTTCTGATACCCTCACTCGGAACATTATCTCTGTTCGTGATGTTTGTCGTGAAGAGTAGAAATGCCTATCAACCCAGACGACTTTATAAACCTTCCAAGTCGATAATTGTGTTCACTTTCGCTCTGTTCGTGTGTTTCGTGGTGTGCCACACTCCATTGGAGATAATACACTTCGTGGTAGACCACGGCACCGCCACATTTCTCAGTAACGACGCCAGCGCTTACAAAGTGTTCCAGATGTTTTCTTTCACCCGTGGATTTTGGGATCTGTTCATATTCGGCGCCTTCCGACACTACGTCTGTAAAAAGGAACAAGCATTGGCCCAAATGAGAGACCAACAATCTCAGCAACCCAACATGTCGTTAAATGTAACCCAGCAATCTAACTCAATCAGTCTTCTCGACAGTGACCAAGAAGTGTCCGCGAGGAATTCACACTCCAGCGGTGATTCCAGAGTGTAACTTCCGGTCGTATGAAAATACGGTGACACACTAAATGCGGGGTGGCATCTGGAACTTATATTCAATATCACAGCTGTTATGTAACTGTTCCATGATATTTTGTCGTATGGTTGCCTGACGTCTGTTCCTAAGTCGTAATTTTACCGGAAGTTGAAATAGGATTGTTATCTCGTTACCGGAAGTGACCATACTTTAGTTATCATTTTACCTGGTGTACTATTACACTACCGGAAGTTGCCATGTAACTGTTCCCTTGTTACCGGAAGTAACATTGTATTATGCCTTTGCTACAGGAAGTTGCTATATATGGTTGGTCTCATGTTGCCATCAGCCAATCTCTCATGTTTTCTATTCATGATACTGTTTATCGATATCACTGACAGTTACACCGTAGTGATCCTGAGATATCATACAGTCACAATAAGTGCTCTTTAGGCTTGATCAGCCAAGAATATGGTTTGTTCCACCTCTGTGGTTAAACGAAGAACGTCTGTACGGTGATTAACATGTAGCGTGTCATTTTCTCATTAAAATGTCGGCTTGTTGACGGATGTTCGTACCATTCTATATAGGACTACTGTTTGGTTGATGGTAATCGAAAATAGAACTATTTGACGGATTGATCGTACATGTAATTGGTATGGCATATATACATGCGTCTACATTTCTTTCATACATAAACACGCTACATTTTCCACATGCCCCACTGGTTTTCAATATTTTCATATTGTATTTTATTTTTGTATTTCTTTAAAGGCATAATATCACAGTTGATAAACATGTATACTCGGACAAACGAATTTCGATCTGAGACTAATTACGCTTGATTTATCCACACAAAAGTTGTTATTTAGTGATGTATTATCCCCCAGCAGTCGATATTTATAAAACAAATAATAGTTTATATTAAATAGGGGAACGTTCCGCTATTTATCTTGTCTTATGATGTATCACTGTTCTAAGCACGAATTTGCGAGCAAACAGAGTTATGTCCATTTGCAATATCTATAAAGAGCCGTTGGCGGTATTTGATTTAAACCTGACTCTAAGAGTCGCAGAGGAGTTGCAGTGAAGATTTGTCAAACACACAGTGGTGGAAAGCCTTTTGGAAGTATAAACATGATTGTAGGTATGTCAAGTGAATGTACTTTGCAGTTATAGCTAAGAACTAGTCCAAAACAACCATAAATAGCTGTGATATTATGCCTTTAAATGTACAGATTAGTAATAGTATGATAAACGTACATTTGAAGTTTGTTGAGCAGTGTTCCAGAGAGTGAAAAACAATTGCCGTTTGTATATAATATCTACTGATTTGTGCTATACAATATGTGATAGGAGACGCGGAGTATGCAGCGGTTACATCTACTTTCTTAACTGTTCATGATGAACATAACTATTCGGGTGAGGAATACATATATAAATAATAATGTCGTACATAAAACTATCGTATCATCTTAAAGACGTGCAACGTTTTGTCGGCACATAGCCGATATCTTCAGGTAAGAACAACAGTCTAATATTCGTGTGAAGATAATGCGTGTGGCACAGATAACAATTTCTTTTAAATGAGCTGTGACACTATTGTTTAGTCTGGTGTCGAACGTATAACTTACACAATAAAATTACTATGATGCTTCGCCAATCAGTACATAGCACAGATGTTCAAGAACATTTAAACCTGATATTATCATCCTAGACTAATCAAAATCTATGTCAGTAAACAGCGCTAATGTAGAAGCAAAGATTTCTCCAAATGGTGTTCGTTTGCAATATTTCATAAACATATCATGGCAGTGTATGATTACATTTGAAAACACTTTGACGTTTACACGTGTCCAGTCCTACTAGAAATCCTTTAATGAGGAACGGAATAACGTTTGGAAAATAGCCTTGACCTTGGATGTTCTCTACGTCCTGACCTTTGCGAATTTGACGTGCCTGTCATGGTCAGCGTCCGCCTATACGTGTCCATTTAATACAAACAAACTGTCAAGGTGCCTCCAATTCTTCAGAGGAATGGCTTTAGATAAAATCGTATAAACTCCTTGCATTGTTCCAACGCCGAAACGGCGCAATAAACGTTGATCTAGGCCCCGGTTGGCACGCTGTTGAGAGCGAGCGTGTGTCTGCCAGACACAGGTAAGAGACGAGACTACCCCTGCCATCTGTCTGTCAGTGCAAAGGCTTATAGCTTTTATTTCCCTGTAGGCTCCCGACATCACCCTCTGGCGCGAATTACAACGCCGGGGGGTTTCTGCTACACACCTATAGCTCCTCACAGTGTTGGGTTTCGTGCCGATGCCAAAGATAAAAGCGTCATGCTTACATACGTGCCTCTCATTTGAGTAATTTTTCCTAGATGTTTTAATAAAGATTTCAAACTGAAAACTGATTACATTCAAGGTCTGGGTTAAGCGATAACCGTGTATACTTGGTTTCCTTTCCGCGGATGCATAATTATTTCGTTGAATTCAATCTCGAAAGAGTTATCATTTATGGCGTTACATATATCTGGGATTTTCACAAGCAGGTAGTCATTAACCCGGCGTTCCATGAGGAATGTTCAGAAGCACGTGGTCAGCTTTATGAGTATCCTTGTAATAAGTGCTGTATGTTGTATTCCTCCGCACCTGTGTGGCAATCCCACTCACGGTTAAAACCTTAGTCAGCACCATATGCCAGTACTTCCTATATGTTTGCATGACTCATCCGCCATGTTTTTGTTTCAATGCCGAGCTCAGAATAACGGTTTTAGAGCAACAATATTTATAAAATTTAGTGTGTGTTTGGACGATGCTGTTTTACACAAGGTGTGTCTTCATCGTTCGTGTTTTTCTTACTTCCGGTCAAATAGTTTCTCCAATAATCTACTGGCCAAGGAAAGTGCATACTGAAACATCATTCGTGAAAGTCAAAACATGGTGTCGTTATCGTAAACCATCTAAGTCGAAGGAATTCGAGCAGTACTGTGTTTTAGTTCTCGATGATCTCTGTAAATATTTGTACAGTTTCAGTGAGTGTTTTGTAGTTCTACACCATTTCCCGATCTGTTGTAATGAAATCACAGTGGCCTGTTTATAGAGGGAGGAGAACGTGAAACAACTCTGTTACTTTAAGTTCCAAGATTCAAGGCTGGAACGGATACATCAAGGGCGATATCTGCATAATATGAATTGTTGGTTTTTTATTTATTTATTTATTTTGGTATTGTTATCTACAGAGAAGTAACGGAGACAATTCGATCCAGTTCCTTCGATTCCATAGTCGGATATTTTACCACGGTGCCACACTATCAATACCAGTACCACCCTCCCCCACCCCTCCAATACATTCCCCATTACCAGCTCTACCACCCAGCATCCCCAACCCTCACCCCCACATCGCCCCTTCCCACGCATTCGTAATGGACTCCTCATGGTACTCAGCGCACCCTACTCGACATCATTGAGAGTGCCTAACAGTGGCCAGAACATCATTGAGAGTGCCTAACAGTGGCCAGAACATCATTGAGAGTGCCTAACAGTGGTCAGAACATCATTGAGAGTGCCTAACAGTGGCCAGTATACCATACCAACAACTCGTCTCTTGTGTAATGTTAACACCATACCTAATTAAAGCCACAGTGCTTATCGAGTCTGCCTTTTCGTAGAGTTTCAAGTTCCTAGCCCTTCCGAAATGTGCTGCTGGCCACAGCACTAGGAACTGTCTGCATTGCAGCCTCTGGTTTCCTGGCTGGTGTAACATTGGCATTTCCTCTTGAGACTTCCAGTCGTTGATCAGAAACAATAGGATGTGACAGTTTATTTGCTCAAGTTCTCTAGATTAGGTCGGCTTATCAATAGAGGTAATCAGCTGAAATGGCCAGCAATGTGTTTATAAATATAGTTCTTATGCATGATGATTCAACTGAAGGTCAAACAAAGTTTTGCTACTATATCAAGAATATACTTCATGTTGACTGCATATTATGTAAAATGCTAAATTCATAAATTGTTTTCATGCATACGGGACACTGAATATGAGAATACTAGTATCATGGTAATTCATTCTACCTACAAACAAATATTGGATTAAATTATCATGAGGATTAATTGTTCAGTATTTTGGAAAAATTTCGCCCCATACATACTTCACTGTTAATATAGTTTAAGGTATCAGTGCAAAAGAACAGGTTTTCTTAACTTAGTTTAACAGACACCGATAGGATACTTGCCAAGTGGGTTGTAACCTAGCTTTCTCTATATAGTAATCATACAATATACGAATAGTGCATAATATAAAGTGCTACGGTACTAGAGGGTTCCTTTAGATTTCCATCCGAGAAATGCAAGCGGTAATCCACCAGTAAGGAGTATTTTACCGATTTTACCTTAGCTATTGTGTTATGGTGCCATCCTTAATTTATCTATATATAACAGTGGTAGGTCGATCTTTGTATTATTGCTATTTGATACCGAGTTATCTAATGCCACTACGTTCATACAGCAATAACAAGTAAAGATTCCATGTCCAACTACATTTTATATATCCTAGTATATTATCTTGGGTAATTTGAATCCAACGATGGAGCCCAAACTGTCATTTTTTTAAGTAGTTATGATGCAGGAACTTGTATGTGTTCTGGACAGAATGTTCTTACATTTATATTCCAAACATTCATCAAATTGACTTCAGATAACACAACACATAATGTCCACATAAGACCAGGTCTGTGTAACACTGTGATTGTTTATTGAATGACCGACCCCTAGTACGTCAAAATACTTCCTAGCTGTTACACCGAAACATTCCGGTATCGATCCGACCCAGAGCTGAAACTGTATAATTGAATGATTCCTATAAAAAAGTGATCCATTCTAAACTTGGCACATTCACATTTCCGTGTTAGAAGAGTCCTTGATCCGGCCATCACTGTGATCTCAACCATTAGTAGGTCACGAGATCCCATAACAACTATGGGCATTACGGAAAGCAGCTCTCTCTACATTGCAACTGTTCCAAGAGTATATGCATACATGGCCACGTATAGAGCCATGGTAGATATCAACAGAAACCGATGGGTTATATTTGAGAATCCCTCTTCAACTCTTCCAATAATATGTATGCATGACAGGGTATAATTCATAGCGGAAAGTAACCGAAAAGCATTGGAGCCTATTTTAGTAGCACTCTTCAAGTTGTCCAAGAAGAGCATACATGGCAGCATACAGAAGATAACTGATATTACCAGGGGACTTGACGGGTCCTATTTTAGTGGCGCATTATTCAGAGCTGACATATTTTTAGAACTTGACACGATCTGTAGCTAGCACTTTGGTATTGATGGTATTTAATGGGATGTTGCAAGCAACGGGGGAAATGGACCTGCTTGTTTGTTCGTTACTAGGCATGGTTTATGTCCTATTGATCACATACATCGGATCCTTTATGTCCCTTAGGGGTCAGGGCGTGACAGTGACCTTGACAGTGCCCGATAGAGGCTGGCTGTTCTATTGGCATACATGGTAGATGGTTTTGTCCATACCCATGATTGCTAGTTACAGTGAATGTTATGGAATTATGTGTGAAGATAATTAGTATACCGCTACTTGGTATAACATGTTAGTATCTAATCTGTAAGAAGCTGATGATGCGAAATCATGAAACTGATGGTTGAGGTGGTGAGGGAGGGGTGACGACGACGATGATGATGATAACAATGCAAAGGTGAAGGTAAATATTGTTGTTGATGATGATGGTGATGGCAGCAGTAATAGTGATGGTGGTTGTATTGCTGTTGCTGACTATGATGATGATGATGATGATGGTAATGATGGAGATGATGATGACGAACTGATGATGATGATGATGATGATAATGATTGAGATGATGATGATGATGATGATGATAATGATGATGGTAGCGGTCATCGCATTACTGCAGAGGTGGGTCATACATTGATGAATATCCGACTTGAATACCACACCACAAAGCTAACAGTTTATGGTTTACATAACATAAGAACTCGTGTAACGAAAGAAAATAGTTGCGCAAGGATTACGGCGCGATAATCCCCTAAAATCAAGCATGTATGTCTCCCGACGCTTCACACAGATATCGTAAATACCTCCGCAATGCGAATATGCAAACGCAATGCTTTTCCATGTTGACTTGTTTGTCTATACGACCGGCGGCTGTTGGCATATTGCCTTGATGTGAATAAGTTAAACGAACAAAATAGATCAGCTGATACAATGCAGGTTGTGCAGAATGGGAAGATATTCCACAGACGCTGATTTATCATAAGCATGTCTGATCCTTGGAAAGCCGAGGCTAAGAAAAAAGTTTACCTTGGCTGTTTACCTGTAGATTTTAAAGATGGGTGATCGCGGCCCGCCACAGGTGCAACGGAGCAAGTGAGTTGGTGCAGCACGTGCAATGACCAGACTGTATCTAGTCTGCTCCCCCACCTTGCCTTCGATCTGACGTCATTCTGCATGGAGGTTTTTGAGGAGTAGACTCATTAGTAATGTTCTTGACAGACGTTTCTTAATTTGTCCGCCTGGACGTAGGCCAATTCTGATGTAGAGATGTTATAATGCCCTTGATTTTGTTTAATACATTTTAGTTTAGATACTTTTTTAAGGTAGGAAGAACATTAATTTATTTGTATGGGCACCTCTGTATGTATGTATGTGTGCGTGTATGTATGTGTGTGTGAGAGAGAGAGAGAGAGAGAGAGAGAGAGAGAGAGAGAGAGAGAGAGAGAGAGAGAGAGAGAGAGAGAGAGAGAGAGTACCTGTGTTACAATCGCACACTTCACAGCCGTCGGGGCCTTTCTTGAAGCCGTACTGGCAGTAGATCATACAGAAAACTCCGGGACAGGTAGATCTAGACGGAGCTCCTGGTGAAACATCATCCGATGGTCAAAGATGTACATGTGTATTACGACTAACACTATAACTGTATTGACATGGGATAAAAACAAGTTGTATACATTACACGCGGTCTAAATGAACAAAAACAGGCATTGGGAATAAGAACCGTCACATTGTATTACGTTTCCTGTATGCCAAGCTACATTCATTTAAATTGTAATTCACGGTTTTTACACCTAATATTTTATTGTAAAGCCTTCACATGTTCAATAGAAGTATAGTAGTACTAGTCTGTATAAGTATGTACTTTGTTAGGACACACATTTTAAAACAATAGGTGTACGTGTTCATAATCATAGATATGCATACGACATAAATGTAGACATTACATCAGTTACCTTGTATAGAAGACACGCAAATAACAAGTAGAGCAACTAAAATACTTCCCTTCATGTTTGAATGTTGAACTGCTATCCCTGGTCTTGTTCCAATCTTGTGAAGACTATCCCGTTTTTCTATTTATCTTATCTACAATGCACTCAGTTGATCCGCAAGATTGTATGCCAAGGACTTAATGTAATATTCAAATTACGATCTTAGAATAATGTGATTATCTGGTAGACATAAATTATTATGAAAACATTTGTGACTGGTGTATCCTTAGATACACGTTTATTATCATGTTGGCGATGTACAAATGCTGGACACAACTGCGATACATGTGGTTGTTTCATGTACGAGAAAACAAACGAAATCAACAAACGGGTAACAAATGATATAATGAATTTGTACGTATTGAAACTATGACTTCATGTAACGAAACTAGTAGGACTTCATGTACAGGGGCCGGAGCTTTACTTGTTCAATAAGAATATTATGACTACATGACTGTATTTATTACACTCCAGAGTTGCCACGAGTGCCATGCGTTAACTAACATATATCTGTATCGAATACCAGCTTACACTTAGATATAATATAACTTCACCAAAAACTCTACGAGTATCGCTACGTTTTCACACGTCCATCTATATACGGTAGATATTTTTGGCAGAAGAACCTTTTAGCTTTCGGTTCCTGTAGTAACTTCTTCAGCTTCCACGAATGGAGGAACACGTGTTTTGGATCATACTTCGAGCTATATGAATTCCTCTCCCCGTACCACAAATAGGTACCGTTCAGCCGAACAACATTAGATATATGGTCAAACCCGAGCAGCATAGTAGGTATTGCGATCTCTAGGAAAACCTTATATTGAAAGAAGATTCGCGAAAACAAAATATATTGATGTCGGAATTTAGCTGGAACGTAGAAAATATCAGACGCTTCATAAAACACACCGTTAGGACCTCCAAAGCTTGCACTAAGCTGTGCGAGAAACTCGTTCACGATGAATTTGTTTGATGTCCATTTCAGAGATTCGAACACGAGCCAAACCTGTCGAACCTGTCTGATGCCCCACCTCTTCATCCCCCAAGGTCCCCAGAACCATTTAGGGTCGACAGGGGTGATGTTTGGAACGTTGTTCGCTTGGAGCGAGCCTCGTCTGATGCTGTGTTGGAACCAGGTCTTGTCTCTAGGCAGGTTCACGATGTTCCACATGTTCAGCAAGACGTCATCAGACATTTGCAGGTAGCCGGAGACGTTGAAGCCGAGTTCCATGGCGTGGGCCGCGCAGATGTAGCCGTGGACGCCCCGGTCGTGTTCATTGACTTCCAGATACGTAAGAGGATGCTCGTAGTGTCTGTGTATCTTCGTAAAAAGCCGCTTGTTCTGACCACAGTATACAATGTTTGTAAAATATTTTCTATAGATGTAATCCAAATATTTGACGTTGGTGTAATAAGAAGGAAAGTTGAAAATTACAATTAGTAGAATGTCGGTTATCGGGCTAGTCGTCGGCTCTGGTGTGGCGGTTTTGTCTTTACAGATGGATTTGAATGGATGGGCTAAAACCTGCTTAGATGTAGGTTCATATACAACATTATGAGACACACTGTTGAAGACGACAAGCTGGTTCGCCTTTCTGATCGGTTCTTTGTAGCCTATGTAGATAAGCGCATCAAACCATTCATAAATAAACCTAGCACCTTTCTCACCCAACATGTCCGATTTTGACATAATATCCGTGAATTTGAGACTGCAAGAATAGAATGTATCCGCAGGAAGACATATGTAATTGTCCAGAAGGGTGCGTTTATCATCGAAATTGTCATATTCAACTGGTACAGACGTGTTTTCATACTCGATACATGAAGGCGGATGTACCCCCACGGCCTCTTGCAAATCCCTCATGATCCAATGCCACCAATATGCCCACGAGGTCTCTCCAGCGACACCGTCAACTAAACCCCCGACAACCCAGAATGCGTTGTAGCTCAACATCGAACCAATCAGACTTGTCAATGGGTAGTATCCGATAGGAACAAGCGTATACGGCAGCTTGCATGCGTATTGCCTATCAAACTCACCGGAAGTGGAGACTCTCTTTGGAGGACGCCATTTTATCTGTACGCTCGGAGTGTAGTGAACTCCGACTTGGTAACTAGCGTGTTTGTTTCTGATGTCTGTCGCGAATGTGGACGCATCCTTGGCCCCGAAATGTCTCTCCTGATCAAACGTGACGTCTCCGCGGTAGAGAAGACCCACTACGGAATCGTCCAGATGGAAGCCGTTAACTTGATCCTGGAGGTTGAAGATGTTGTCTGCGCTGTAGATCCACTTGGCGCCGTTGATCATCACGTACAGGTAACATGTTATTTTGGACGAGGATAACGTTGAGGACGGTAGTGTCACGCTCTTCCGTTCATAATCTGTTAGGAACACACAGTTCACACACCTGGAAAATGTAAGAACACTACTAGGGGCCGAGATTACGAAACTTTCTGAGTAGGATTTCATACTCAACTCAGAATGTTGTTCATAAACCGTCATGTAACGTCATAATCTGAGCACAAATACGTACTCCTGTGAGTAGGGCTATGACGTCACATGACGTTTTATGAACACAGGGCCTTGAGTAGAGTACTGAGTATAGTAATCTCGGGGCCAGGCCATGGGACGACACTGATTGATAAAGGAAAAACAATAACCTTCATAGCAATATAATATAGTTCTGAAAAAGAAACGCATGTCTAGGAAGTGAAAACAATGGTTTACTTAGTATGATATTGCTTTGGTTAACAATGCATGAACAAGGAGTTGAATGAAAGCCAGTTAAGGCTGATTGTAATGCAAATCTGTCATATGCCTACATCATACGAAATAAATGATTTTATCACTGACAATACAAATCATCAAAAGACAAAGATCTAGATTACGAACACATGCATACTACAACTATATATTAGTTACTTAATTTGGGCATGTCCACAGTGTACCGGTATACATATAACATGGTAAGAGATAGCTCAAGAGTCCTCTAGTGTTCCCTGCTGACCATAAGATCATTTGTATATGGGTATGGTCAGGGTACCCATATAGCAGGTATCTTATGGTCAGCAGGGAAGGCTAGAGGATTCTCGAGCTAGGTAAGGGATATAAACACACATTTGAGTGCATCCTCTGAAACTCATGGCCGATCTTGCATTGGGCATGGATTCAGAGGACATCATGTTACAACAAGTGAATTGTCATTGGTAGGCGTGGCTGGCGTTGTTACCTTCTGTCAGAGCTGTAGAATAAGAGATCTTCCCCAAACACCGCGATCCGCCATCCTGGAACATCCTCCAGATCCAGGAGCTGCTCATTCGGAATCCGAGTCCCGTCCACCACGATCCAGCGTTCCGATTGAATCGTCGGTGACCAATAAACGATAAATACGACTGTATCTCATATGTTGACCATATACATACAGTACATAGTATAAAGTCATACAATCATGGCTTGTTGGCATATTTAATAACAAAACCTATATGTTACCTGTAAGGATGTACATTTGATTTGTCTAATTTTCCATATGTTCATATTAATATTTTATATTACTATTATTTATTTAAAAGTTTTATCTGCACATATTTAAATTAACGAGAAATAATAATGCGCCTCAGGAAAAATGGAATCTTGCGGACCGATACGATACTATCACCCTTGAAACTAATAACGTTTGCATTAAAAAATATATCCAAGGGTATAATACAACTGATAAACCACAGATATTTACCAAGGTGATTTAATTGGAGAATCTGTTACCTTCGCATGGGTTGAGGTTGATCCTTGATGATGTTTTCACCGACGAACATGGAGACGACGTCACTCTTAAAACGCAATATATGCACATCCGGAGTTGTGACCTTGAAGACGTACATGAGGGTCAAGGTCGACGCCAGACTTATGGATATCAGTATGATCTGGCATCTCTTCATTGGGAGGAAGCTGTCTAGACATAATATTCATATAAATATTATATCATTGAGAAGAATAAACACACTTTATCACCCAATCTAGGCTTTGAGAGTAGATATATGCTGTAGATAAAATTGTTATCTCCCGGAGATAACACAATC